>APFE030804815.1:20409-36365 GCA_000404065.3 Pinus taeda
TAATAAAATTTAAACAATTTTCTATAATTATTATAAATTAACAAAAATTCATCTTGTTTGTGGCAAATACACTAAGAAATACATCACTATAAGTCTAAATCTTTCATACCAATCTTTTCTATCCAAAATCAAAATTGTCCTCTCTTGAGGTACATTTTCACGCACGAAGGGGAGGTTTTTGGAGGTGAATACCTTCTAAGAAAACCCCATAATAAAACAAAATTTGCAATACATACACTCCTAGTTTATGATGTGACTTGACGTTCCATGACTTATCATTGTAACTATTACTAAAGAATGAAGGACGGCCTTAATTGGTCATTAAACATCAATTTACAAAATTTCAGATTGTATCCAACATTGGCACAATCATCCACTTCCTTATTATTATCTTGTAGTGTGTACTTATAACTTATAATACGGATATTTTTTGTTTCCGTCTTGAAACGTTTTAAGATATTATCCAAAAATGATTTCTTGGACATGAATCTTTAACCATGTGTTGAATGACAATAAGAGACTCCCCCAACACAATGAGAGAGGAGGATGCCTTGTTGTAAGCCATAGGCTTATGCTCAATTTTTTGTCATCTTTCCCAAACCCCATGGGTACTTTAAGACTCTTGTTTTTTGTTGCATTGTAAGCCATAGATAAGTTCTCTCCTCCTACCATCCCTATCCATATAAATATATAAAATAGTAGATAGAGAGGTTGACACAATGGGATGTTATCCCCTCCAATTGGTTTCAAATTCCATGGGGGGGCATCTTTGGTCCCTTGTGATTAGATTCAAGGAGTAGGATCCCTCACCTTAGTGAGAAAAATTATACGTAAAATATTAAATAGCCTCGAGGGTTACCTCAATCGCTTGAGTCCTTGTTGTTAAAGTACCTTTGCTATTGAGAGGTCACAAGTTCAATTCTCTTGGCACTCTTGGGGTCAGGCTCGATGGTTGAGCTAATAGGAAGGGACATCTTTGGGTGGATCTAATATCCGAAGTTCGTGAATAAGAAAAAAAAAAGACAAAAACCAAAACAAAATTAACTTTTATATAGATAAATAGATAGATATAAACTTCTTTAACCTTTAACTCTTTATAAGGATTAAATATTAGGTTTTCACTTATTTAACCTATGTGATAGCATTTATGTTTATTAGATATTAAGTAATACTTTTAATATCATTAGATATTGATAAAAAACTTTCAAGATATTGTTATTGAATCCTTTTCTCATATATATATATTTTTTTTAGTAAAAATAACTCATATTTTTAATAGATGTCCACTATTATTATTTAATAGTGCTTTTTGTACTCTCCAACATCTGTAATCTCCTACTATTTATTCCCAATACTTATAATATATTGATTCTATTTTTTATCATTAAAAAGATCTCTTTATTGCATGAGAGATGAGAGATGCTTTGTTGTAGTGTTAATAAAATTAGTATAAGCATTTAAATGTTGACTCAATAAAAAGTAATAAATAAATAAGCTTGATTCAATTCAATTTGTTATATGGTAATTTCATTTTTATTAATAAAATTACAAACTTTTTTGTGTTATTATATAATATTATGTTATGTCAACTCAAAAATTATAATTAAAATAATAATTAATTAAGAAAACTGAAATTGTTAAATTAAAAATTATAATTTGAAATGTTAAATGTTGACTGACACCTCTTTGAATAATCACAACCACAAATATTGCATATTAATATTTCAACTTACTTTTTACTTTTCAAAATGTAACCGCATAATAACAAAGTCCACTTTTCTCTTCGCAAAGATCTAAAAAGGCTTCCAAATATCCAACGACATTAACAAAATTATCAACGACGAAATTTGTTTTAGGGTATTTCCTCTATCATTTTATTAAGGTATTTCCTATATGTTTTGTATTTATTTCTTTATTTCTATGTGAATGCCAATATATTGTACATAAAATTTTAGAGAGTTGAAACTCCTGAGGATTTCACCTACCTCAGAATTGTTTTGCATTCAAATCTTCTATTGTTAGAATTTATCACAATATAAAAACTCAGCATAACTTCCAAAAGTTTCACCCGTGGGGTGACTGCTTTCTCTTATTTAACAATAAGCAATTTCAATAAATTTGAGTGTGAATCTGTTGTAAATGATCATATGATTAATAAATTTTTTGTTGGTTTATGTGAGTCCTGAGATGATTGGCACGACTAACTTTTGGCTTGAGTAGCCACAACACAAGGGCATCTAAACTATCAAAATCACCCAAGGATCACATCTCGCCCCAACCATACTAGCCCTTAGCATGGCTAGATTTTTTCCCAAAAAACTTCAAAAAAATGACCTTTACACCATGGAGTGCCTTAATAGAATGCTCTGTCACTATTTTCTCTATACCTTATAGACTATAATTAATATTATTTTCAATATATAAAATATATATTAATATTGAACCAATTATAACCTAATTATTTTTTTATGTTTTGTTTTTTAATATTTTTAGATATTCTTTTAAATATGATAAGTTTGTGAAAATTATTAACTTTAAATTGTAACGTTTACATAACTCAAGTTTTTTAAATATATTAAATATCAAATAACTAACTACACAAATATTATATATTTGATCATAATACAATAATTATATTTATATTATATTTGTTATGCCTTATAGAGAATGATAGAATTAAAAAGGATCATTACTATAAAATATATATATAGAGGATTGAATATTATATAATTTTAATAACAACATTGAAACTAATGTAAATTTTAATTTAATTTGAAGTTTAAAAAATATATTATAAAAATGATAAAAAAAACTAATCAATTTAAAGGGTGAGAGGATTAAATAAGGGGATCAAAGGAAAAAATCTTAGTTTATATATATATATATATATATATAATATATATATATATATCACATTAAAATAAGTTTAAATAATAATGATTCATATTTTTAACCATAATATTTACAATATATAAATTAATAAACATATAAAAAATTAATGATTTTAATTAAAAATATAATAATTAAAATTAAAATAATTTATAGAAATGTGGAATATATATAATATAATTGGTAACTATAAATTAATATTCATTTGACTATATATATTAAAATAATGATTCATATCAGTAACTATTATATTTTAGAACTTTATATTTAAGTTTAATTTATTTTTTAATAGACATGAGTATTTGTATTACATTAAATATATGCCTGGTAACAACGAATACTCAAGGGATACATTGTATATCATTAAAGTACCTATTATTTTTATTCTTATTGTAGACTTCTACGACTTCTAATGGAATGAAACTTTTACAAAAAATGGTTACATTCTAATATGGATATATTTGATAGTAAGTTCCTAATAACAAGAAAAATTCGCAATAGAATATAGATCACTTTGAATCCTCAGCCTCCTCCTTAAGTGTCTAGTTGAGTTCTAAACACCAATTCACCTCCTTCCATCATCCAAAACTTGATTCATTTAGACTAGTATTCAAAATTTGAATTTGTTCTTATAAGTTTGCAATATGTTGGCGAAGTACCTCTATCCCATCCATTTTTCGGGTTGTCTTATCTTTCAGATTTTGGATCTCTTCCAACACATTCACAGTTGATTACATGTGCTTCTGTTGTCTGATGTTCATCATCATCATGTTAATTTGGAGGGCTTCAATTTGATCCGCGAGATGAGTGACTCATTCCTTACATTTGCAACTATTTGGATTTTTTCAGCAACTATCACCCCAAGCTTTATCTTTGCCTAACCTCATCTTTCCCTATCCCACCTAGAGAAATCTGCCACCTTCTTCAAAGCACTACAAAATTTCTTCCAAGCCATCATCCTTAATATACCACACAAACTCTCCATTATTGTTACACACTAACAAACTCAAGTTGTGATGCAGTTGTGTGGGCAGAGGCCTAGTAGTTCATAGCTGAGCGCGTGAACCCCTGCAGCTAAGTGCGCAGGTCAGGTTGAGTTTGTAACCGTGGGAAGAATTAATAAAGAGAAGTTTGATCATATTTCTGTGCATCTTTTCCTATTTTATGTATTATTGGGTATGATTTTCAAGTGTGTTATTTATTTGCTATGCGAACTCATATGAATGTGTTGTATAAATAAATATAACATAAGGCATCCATTTACGTGAAGATAACTAACTGGTGTAAGAAAATAAGTAAGATCGCGGGTGTGACTTAGGGAAATAGTGCAAAGCGCTGCTCAAGCAGCGCAGAAGCCCCACAGCCCCAGTTAGGACTGCGCAAAGGCCAAGGAAGTGCGTGAAGTAACCTACACGCAAGGACTAACAGTTGGACCGAATCAACCCCTCAAACATTTCAAGGGTGCGGAAACCTAGTTCCAGCACCCCCCCATACTACTTTGGCTGAGACCTCATCTGCGCTCACGGACTGTTACCGAAAGGGCCAGTAGTATAGGGATTTGTTTGGCTAATTAACTCTGAACCTGGGTCAGGCCCCAACAAGCCAACAAACAGTTTTGTTGTCGGGACCAAGATCTACATAGAGATGTCCGATATCGTATCGTAGAATCCAACAAAGAAAGGAATTGAAGATTGGTTGGATAGGAAGATTCATGAGTTCGCAGTGCAGGAGAACAGGAATCCGCGACTATCAAAAGAAGAGTGGTTAGACTGCTACCTGTACACAGAGATCCACGAAATTTTCTTCACATATTTCCCTACTAAGTTGTATGAGTGGATCACGAAGCTAGTAGATAGCCAAGGAAGGTGCAAGCTCGACAGACCTATTGTGTGGACTCTAGAACTGGTGCACAAATTGGAAGCGTCGAAGGATAGGATCGCGTGTGTTGTTGACCACTGGCTCGATTGAATTATAGGAGGATTCATCATTGAGTTCGCGGCCGATACTTAATTCAGCTATAGCGAGGCAGAATGACTCTTCCTCAAGGGACCACGAGGTAAGTACGATAAGTCTTTGAACACTTGGATTAAAATGCTACAATGTGAAAAGCGAGTTATGCAAATAAATTGATGTTTGGGCTACGCCAAGTGGGAGAATATACAGAAACAAAGAGAGTGTAGAACTAGAAACTAGCCCCTTGATTTCACCTTCACGAGGGGATGAGGAAGAGCTCACGAAGGTCTCACCAAGAAGTACGATTGATTTGATAAGGCAGAGGATTCCGCGCATACCACCCCCACCCACACCACCACTAGTTTCACCGTCTTCACCCCCATCTTCACCCATACCACCTCTGCCACCACCGTGAGTCAATATAGCAAGCGCAATAAAGTTGCCAGTGTTCAAGGGAGTAGGAAATGAAGATCCATACCAGTTTTGGTTAGTGATAAAGGTTGTATGGGAAGCATAGGGAGTCACGGATGACAATATAAATAAGGCAATGTTGGTCAGAGCTATGCAGGATTGCGCACTGACCTGGTACATTAAGCATTCCAATGACAATATGAAAGCAGGGATCGTGGATATCCAAACTGCGCTAAACAAAGAATTTAGCAGGCTGAAGTCAGAGGCGCAGTCGAGACCCCTTGGGATTTGGTTCAAATACTGAAGTGCACAATTCGCGAAGCTAACATTACTTTGACGGATGGACAACACTATGAATGATTTGTAGCATCGTTAATGCCACATTTAAGGAACATGTTGTCACAAAAGAGGTTAACAACTCATGTCGCGGCCTTGGAGATCGTGATGAGACTGCATGAGACCCCGATACAAGATCCCAACCTTGGAGTTCAACAGATTCACACGCAGTTGAAAAACTTGTGCCTTGAGATGCAGGGTCCGAAACAAGACAGGATAGCTCGCCCAAAAGTGCGCAATGAGGTGTGGTGCATAAAGTGCAAAGGTTAGAGACATGACAAGGACCACTACCCAGTGTTCACGAATTACCTCATAGGAGGAGGACCAATGCCATTAAGACTAGAGGCACAAGCAGGACCAAGCACATAGCCTACATTGTGGTGCGCGATTTGTCAAATAGGAAGAAAGCATGCTACGAACAACTGGCATCTGTTGCAGAAATACACACAAAATTCGCAACGGTTGTTATGTAATTTTTGTAGGTTAGTAGGACATGATGAGCGCACCTATAAGAGTTATGAGTTGATCATGGATAGGACTCCTACCTACAAAGTTCAGACCAAAATGCGGCCCCTTGACCAGAATGCAAGGATGGTGCGAACTGGATTTAAGGGGTGCGGACGAGGCTGAGGTGGAGGAGGACCTGGAAGAGGTCACAGACAGCTAATATGTTACAATTGCGGAGGGCCAGGGCATTATGCCCGGGATTGTAAAAATTTGACACGTCCATCATGATTGTATTATACATTATTTGATCATGAGATAAAGGATTTTCCCACACTAATAGTGTGGTTACGCGACAAGGGAGCGCTTCAACCTCCCCTCACTTAGAACTTGCAAATGATGAAGTCTGAGGTGTGCGAGGAAGACCCTAATGTGAATATTGTGCTCTGAAGTGGAATTACAACAGGAGATGACAAAGGCAAGTAGCCTAAAGAGGGCACTTGGGTTCGCAAGGCTTCGACAAAAGAACTAAAGTTTGACTTGGAGTGCACTAAGGAAACCTTCATGGAAGCCAAAAAGAGCTTCGTTGATGCCTCCACTTCAAGGAGCAAGGATAGACCAAAGCCAGAAATTGACCCATCGATGCTCACAATGTTCCTGGAAACATGCATGAAGTTGTTGTGTGATAGCAAGGCTGTAAAGGGGCTACAAGAACTCATAGATAGATGCGCTAGGACCGCGCTAGGAGAACCGTGCATAGTCCGAAATATCGGGAAGCACATGACAAGGACGGGAAGGGAGATGAGATTGACCGTGCAGATTGGAGAATATGAGATGGACCAAGTGATTCTGGATCTAGGATCAAACGCAAATGTTCTGCCGAAGCAGACATGGGAGCACATGGGAAGGCCTATGTTGCAATGGTCTCCTATCCAACTGCAAATGATGAACCAACAAAATATCCTACCTATGGGAAGATTGTAGGGAATCACAGTGGAAATCGAAGGAACAAGCACACTAGCAGATTTTGAGGTTATAGAGATTGTTGATGGCAGCAATCCTTACCCTGCGCTATTAGGAATAGATTGGGCCACTGACATGAATGGGGTGATAAATCTGAAGAAGCACAAGATGATTTTTGAGAAAAAGTCTCTGGATGTAGTTGTACCTTTGGACCCTGCAAAAGGATCGTGCTACATAGAGCCAATGCGCGACTATGAAACCGACAACGACTTGGACTGCATCTACAAGATAACCACGTGAGAGCAAGATTGGGTAAATCCAACCGTAGATGGACGAATCTCATGGGAGCATGAAAGCTCCTACACATGAGATTCAGACGAGGAGATAGAACGATGGTAGAACTGGTTACACGAGGTAACCACGTTGGACTGTAACATGATGATGAGATCATTGCGCTACGTATCAACGGAGGTAAGGGATCTACCTACGTATTATAGGTTAAGTGAGGTAGATGACTTCCTGAACAGATTTGAAAGAGAGGTGCTAGAACAGCAACATTTCAAAGCTTTGAAATGGGTACTGCACACTATGCCCGCAAGGTGGTGGGGTGCGCACCAAGGAAGCTTCAGGAATTGGCGTAAATGCAGGAGGATGATGCACATGCGGTTTGGGAAGCCTCAGATGTGATTAAAAGACAAGTATGAAGGACAGGATGATCTGCGCGTGCACCTCGCCAAATGGAAAAAGGTCTATGGGGAAGAGCCACAACCTAATTGGGTGCACCTATTTTGTCATACCCTGGATATTATACCCATGAACTGGTATATAGAGACAAAGCTCCACCATGGAATGAGTGAATGGGATATCTTACGTGAAGGATTCCTATTAACCTTCATGTTTGAGGATCGTTGGTGGGATACTGTTGATGATGCACTACAAGCAGTAAAAGCAGTTATCTTTAAAATACCCCAGGAGCCAATAGAAGTAATTCAGCCTGAATGGGTGAACCAACTGAGTTGCGTGCTGGAGTGTTACAACGTTAATACTGAAGCAGATGACGAAGATCTGTGAAAAGTTAACATTCCAGAAACTAAAGGCTATCGCGAAGTTCAAGGGCCATTGATTGAAAACCCTGACATAATCATGTCGTTAAAGACAAAGCAGGTGAACATTGGTACGGAGGCTGAACCTATGTATGCAACATTCAATGACTACTTGGATGACGCAATGGTGGATAAGGTCGCTAAGTTACTCCGCGAGTACCAAGACTTATTCTCGACAATATCACCGACTTAAATGGAATCATTGGCGATTTAGGGACGATGAAGATCACCTTAAAAATGAAGCCAGTTAGGTAGAGGCCTTACTGCTTGAATCCAAAGTACAAGGAAAAGGTTTGCTTAGAACTAGACAAAATGCTCGCAGCTGGAATCATTGAGCCAGTGGAAGAATCCGACTGGATAAGCCTTGTGGTAGTATAGGAAAAGAAGTAGAAGGGCGAGATAAGAATATGCGTGGACCTCAGGAAATTGAATGACACATGTGTGCATGACCCATTCCCAACTCCGTTCACAGAGAAAGTATTGGAAAACATCGGCGAGTAAGAAGCATATTGTTTTACTGATGGGTTCTCAGGGTACCACCAAATCAAAATCGCACCAGAAGATAAGAGCAAGACTACCTTCGCGACTGAGTGGGACTGCTTTCAATACACCATTATGTCAATTGGGTTGAAGAACGCGTCAGCCATCTTTCCATGCATATTTGTTGCATCATTTAAAAAATATATCCACAAATTCCTGGAGGTCTATCTAGATGATTGGACTATATTTGGATTGGTTAAGCACCATGTAGCGAGATTACGCTTGATGTTGGATACTTGTCGATGACACCAAATTGCACTAAACCTCAAGAAGTGTATGTTTCTCGTTCCCTTTGGGAACCTGTTGGGACATGTGGTCTGCAAACAGGGACTGATGGTAGACCCCACGAAGATTGCAGTAATTCTGAATTTGGAAGCCCCCGAAGTGTCAAACAGCTACGCGCTACCCTGAGACATATGGGGTACTACAGGAAGTTCATCAAAAGCTATGCCCAAAACACCGTGCCAATGGAGAAACGGTTGAAAAAGGATGTCACGTTCTGCTGGAATGATGATTGCATGAAGACACTGGATGTACTAAAAGAGAAATTGGCCTCCGCACCAATCTTGGTCTTCCCAAAATGGGATGTGGAGTTTCATTTGCATGTTGACGCATTGTGTATAGTGCTGGGAGCGGTACTAACACAGTAGGGTGGAGAGGGCTTGGATCACCCTATTGCATTTGCAAGTCGCGGGTTGTTTAAAGCAGAAAAGAACTATTCCACAACTGAAAGCGAAGGGTTGGCTATGGTGTACACACTCCAAAAATATTGGCACTATTTGCTAGGGGACACTTTAAGATGTATACAAACCATTCCACGCTAAAATACTTGGTCAATAAGCCTGTGTTGGGGGGCGCATATGCAGGTGGCTCTTATTGTTTCAAGAATATGATTTTGAGGTCGTTATGAAGCCTGGACGCTTGAACGCGGGACCAGATCACTTGTCGCGAATTGGGACGGGAGAGGAACCTACTAGTTTGGAGGAAGGATTACCTGATGCATAGCTCTTTCTTGTGCGCGTAGTGGATAGAAACTTTGAAGATATAATCCACTTTCTGACAACAGGGACTGCGCTGAAAGAATACTCCATCTAGCAGAAGAAGGAACTAGTGGTACGCGTGGCTGAATTTTCTATCATCGTGGGGCACCTACATAATATGGATAATTACGAGACATTGCGAAGGTATGTACTTGAATTTGAATGAAGTCAGATCCTCGTGGAAGCGCATGGGGGCACTACAGGAGGACACTATGCAAGGCAAGCAAGCGTGCAAAAGATTCTCTGTGCAGGGTTGTGGTGGCCAACCCTTCATCAAGATTTGAAAGCACACTGTAAGGCCTGTGATATATGTCAAAGAACAGGTAAACCATTGCGGAGGAACGAGATGCCTTTGAATCCACAAATGACACTGCAACCCTTTGAAAAGTGGGCAATCGACTTTGTCGGACCTATCAAACCTCAAGGAAAGATGGGCATGAGATACATTATCACTGCTACAGAGTACCTGACTCGTTGGGTAGAAGCACAGCCGGTCAAAGATTGCACAGCTACCACATATGCAAATTTTTTTTTTGAACATGTATTGACTCGATTTGGATGTCCAAAGATCTTGATGAGTGATCGCGATACACATTTCTTGAACAACAAAATCGGCGCACTAATAGAAGAGTTTCAGGTGTATCATCAGAAAAGCACACCGTATCACCCACAAGCCAATGGGACAGTAGAAGCATTCAACAAAATACTGGAGACTGTGTTGACCAAAGTCTGCAACATGCACTAGAGTGATTGAGACCTCTGAGTTCCTGCAGTATTATGGGCTTATCGGACAACGTGTAAGAAACTGACAGGACAAACACCTTTCCAATTGGTCAATGGTGTGAAAGTTGTCATGCCAATGGAGTATATTGTGCCTAGTCTACACATCGCAATGCTCACAGGTATGACAGACCATGGAGCCCTAGAAGAGAGGCTCGCGCAGTTGGAAGAAATGGAAGAGGAATGGTTCTTGGCTGGCTTCCATCAGAAGGTACAAAAGCAGCGCGAAAAGGCCTGGCACGATCGCCATATTAAGTTGCACACCTTCAAGGTAAATGATTTAGTGCTACTGTATGATAGTAAGTTTGATAAATTCATAAGAAAGTTTTGAATGCATTGGCTGAGACCATAAGTTGTTAAGGAGGTCACAGACGGAGGTGCGGTATAGCTAGTAAAGCTAAATGGAAAACCTTTCCCAGGAAAAGTGAATGGCAGTCAATTGAAGCCTTACACGGGTGGCCCAACTATCTGACTAGCCAGCAGAAACATAATCTTCACTCTCCAAGTAGCTAAACGAAGGCGTGGGACTATAAATAGAGGCAGGGGACACAGGAACAGATCCAAGGAAGTAGTTCCAACATTGCGGTCTCAAAACAATGGGTACATGAGATTTAGCAGGAAGTGGCTTAGTGCACTGCCGATCTTGCAGCTGTTTGAGCAAAGTTGGAGGGACTCTACGTGAAGATCTCCGCACTGATAGAGTGACTTGAGGGAAAGTTGCAATGTTTGTGTTGGGGGCCTTTTGGGTGTGGAATTCCACCCAAGGCATGTTTTGGGGCTTAAAGCCCAGGTTTTGACCAAGTCCATTGTAAAGGCTCCGTGATTTGTCGGCATGAAGCGCAAATTCATAATAGAGTCACAAGGTTGTCTGCCCTTGTTTTTGTAATGTAATGTCGGCTTGAAGGATCCACCCATGGTCCATAAATAGAGTGAGGCTCTAAGTGTAGAATAAAAATAAATAAATTAGTAAAAATATAGAAGCATGATGAGTCTAAGGGATTGAGTCAAAGTGTAAAGTGTGTCTTTGGGTTGTAGAGTAGGAGAAGGTTGTGCAGTTGTGTGCGCAGAGGCCTAATAGTCTGCAGCTGAGTGCTCAGACCCCTGTAGCTGAGTGCATAGGGAAGGTCGAGTCTGTAACCGTGGGAAGAATTGGTAAAGAGAAGTTTTATCATATTTCTGTGTATCTTTTCCTGTTTTATGTATTATTGGGTATAATTTGCAAGTGTACTATTTATTTGTTGCGCGAACTCATATGAATGTGTTGTATAAATAAATATAACATAAGACATCCATTTACCTGAAGATAACTAACTGGTGTAAGAAAATAAGTAAGATCACGGGTGTGACTTAGGGAAATAGTGCAGAGCGTTATTCCAGTAGTACAGAAGCCCCATAGCCCGGTTAGGACTGCGCGAAGGTGAATATATTAGGGCACGAAGGCCAAGGAAGTGCACGTAGGGACTGACAGTTGGACTGAATCAACCCCTCAGACATCTCAAGGGTGCGGAAACCTAGTTCCAACACCCCCCTATACTACTTCGGCTGAGACCTCAGTCCATGCTCCGTGGACTATTTCCGAAAGGGACAGTAGTACAGGGATTTGTTTGGCTAATTAACTCTGAACCTAGGTCAGGCCCCAACAAGCCAGCAAAACCTACTATGAGAAGAAGGATGAAAGTACATCTTCACTATTTTTAGCCGCACCCACTTGGAATTATTTATGGGATGCCATCAAGGAGCAATACTACCCTGTCAAGAGCTATGAAGATAAATACATAAAGTGGACCACACTACGGAAGGGAAGGGACAAAGATGTGTTAGAATTTACCAATGTTTTTGATACCCTTCGCACGAAGTTGGGTATCAAATATTCTAAGTAGCATTTGGTACTCAAGTATCGCAGTTGTCTACACAAGTACATCTAGGACGAGATGGAGTTTCAGGGCATGTCCTTGCTTGGCATGGCGTACCAATACACTGTCAAGATTGAGCATAAGTTTAAATAGAAAAAGCAAGACTTTGGATCTGTGAATCCGAAGAAAGGGAAAGGCGCCCCCAAATTGCAAAGCAAAGGACAAATCCAAGGCGGGGCCACCCACGATAACCCGCTGAAGTTGCAAGCAAAGAACAGTGCCACGAAGATAAAGAAGGACATGAGAAAGTGGTGTGAGTTCCATAAGAGCTCTACTCACAACATAAGTGAGTGTTGGGCCAAATAGTCACTGGTGGCCGAGCTGAAGGCTTCCAAATCAGATGCATGTTCCAACTCTGAGTTAGAACCTGACAAGGGGAATGACAAAGGGAAGAATATCATTGAAACATAGCCTAGTGCAAACACGGCCACCACTAAGATACAAAAGATTGAGCCTGAAGATCCAGAGGAGGGGGAATGCCTCTTCCACTCACAGATGTGGGTGAAGGGTTCTTTGCTACAATTTATTATGGACAATGGGAGTCAAAAGAACCTCATATCAATAGAGGTCATGAAGTTTATGGGCCTACCGACTACAACACATCCACAACCGTACACCATCGGATTTCTTCACCAAGGATGAGATCTTCGCATTAGCCATCAGTGTCGCCTTCCCTACAACATCAAGCCCTTCATAGATGAGGTATTATGTGATGTTGTTCCTCTTGAATTTTGTGATGTATTATTAAGACAACCATACTTGTGAAAGTGACATGTTGTATATGAGTCTAGACCTCACTCTCTTATTATTTCTTTGGGTAATAAGTTATATAGGATACAAGCGGTAGCATCGCCTATTGCCATCTCTTTGATCTCTGCTGAGAAATGCAATAAGATCATCTCCTAAACTAGGAAATTTGTTTTCTTTATGATTCGCTCTCGAAGTAAGGGGAAGATTGTAGCCACATCTATGGCCCCCAAGAAGGGTTCCTCCACATAGCAGAAGCAAGTGGATATGGTCATGAATAATATAGGGACATCTTCTCCTCACCCACAAGGGTACTCTTGCACTGTCAAGTCAAGCATTCGATCGATCTGACTCCCAGAGCACCTCTACCCAATGAGTAGATATATCACCCCTCCATTTTGGAAAATGAAGAGATCAAGCGAAAAATTCAGGAATTGCTGCAAAAAGGGCACATCCCACCAAGTCCCTCGCCTTGTGGGAACCTAATTGTACTTGTACAGAAGAAGAATGGGTCTTGGAGGCTCTGGATTGATTTTTGGGCACTAAAAAAAATCATTGTCAGGAATAGGTATCCAATCCCACGGATTGATGACCTCTTGGACCAAATCAAGGGGCCCAAGTATTTTAGCAAGATCGACCTAAAGTTTCTCTATCACTAGGTTCCAATAGAGCCCACAAATGTATGGAAGACTACCTTCAAATCCAAGGAAGGCCTTCTTGAATGGTTGGTTATGCCCTTCAGGTTGACAAATGCCCCTGCTACTTTTATGAGGCTAATGGATGACATCTTGCAGCCCTTCACCAACTCATTTATGGTTGTTTATCTGTACAATATCCTCATCTTCAAAAAGAGTTGGGAAGAACACTTGCAACACATTCGGCAGGTCCTTCAAACCCTTCGGCAAAACAAAATGTGTGCCAACTTGGAGAAATGCACCTTTGGCATGAGCCAGGTCTAATATCTAGGTTACATCATAGATGAGCGTGGCATGCATGTGGATCCGACTAAGATCCAATTCATTTAGGATTTGCCAACTCCGACCACTCTAATAGAGCTTCGTATATTTTTGGGCCTTGCAAATGTTTATCAGAAGTTCATGTTGGGATTCTCCTATATCACTTGGTTTTTGAGTCATATTACTAAGGGTGGGGTGAAAGCAGATTTTTCCTGGTCTGAGTTCCAACAGAAGGTGTTCGTTCAGTTGAAGCACCATCACTTATTTGCACCAATACTCACACTTGTAGCAGCCATTTGAAATTGAGACAGATGCCTCCAAATATGCTATTGGTGCAGTCCTCACCCAACACGGGCATCTAGTGGACTATCATAGTGAGACACTTTCCGATATAATTCATAAGTACTCCACCTATGATAAATAGATGTATTCCATCATGCAGGCTTACAGGAAATGGAAGCATTACATTCTGGGGAAGGAGACATTCATCCAAATCAATCATCGACCCCTTCAGTTTATACATACACAAGGGAAGTTGCAGAACAATCGTCATCAAAAGTGGTCTACATATCTGCAACAATTCCACTTGAACATTAAATACAAAATGGGCAGCAATAATCATGTTTCAGGATGCCTTAGCCAACCCCCAGTTGCAACATTAACTACTATTCTCAACTGTTGTGGCCACGAGACCTCTAGATGGCCACAACTATACAAAAATGATCCAAATTTCACCTCCACATACCAAATTATATTAGATGGAAAGAAATTTCCTGATTTCCACCTCTAGGACGCATTATTATGCTACCTGGGCCACCATTGTGTTCCTTCAAGCGAGTGTGCCAAGATGATTTGGGATGCACACTACAGTCGGGTCATAGGACACTTTGGTGTGGATAAAATTTTGGATGTACTACAAAAGTACTTTTATTGGCCAAAACTCCAACAAGAGGTTGGGAAATATATCATATCTTGCACTGCCCCCGCCATCACCAGGCCAACCATTAAAAAGTAAGGCATGTACACTCCTCTGCCTACTCCTAGCCAATCATGGGAATCCATCTCCATGGACTATATGTCTAACCTCCCTTCTACCAAGCATGGTAATGACTCTGTATTTGTGGTCGTGGACAATTCTTTTAAGATGGCTATATTAGCAGCCTGCAAGAAGAGTATCACAACAGAGGAAACTGCCAAAATCTTCTTTGAACAAGTGTGGGTACATTTTGGGATCTTGTAGACCATTATATCAGATTGAGATAGCAGGTTCCTGATCATATTATGGTTAAGCCTCTAGGCAGTATTGGACACCAAGATCACCAAGTCAACTGCCTCCCATCCCCAGACTGATGGACAGACGGAGGTCATCAATAGGATTATAGTGGGCATACTTGATCCAGGTGGATGTTGGTGGCCACCCACCTATCCCATTTGGACCCCCACAATTGTCTCTTTCAGCTTTTTCAATTTCCTAAATTGTAGCACAGTTTACTATTTTAGCAGTTTTTCGGGTCCTGAACTTCCGGAGCCGTTTTGAGGCCCTAAACGATGTTTTTTGGGAAATCTGGGGGCAACATGGGTCCATGGACCGATGTTGCCCTTCCCAAATTGGTATTTCTCGGATAGATCTTTCTAACGAGCTATCATACATGTCAAACGGAGATCGTATGCTAAAGTTACGACCCCGGGAAATTGATGTACCAATTTACCCAAAACGGGGCCCACAATTTGGCGTTTCATCTTCTAAGGGTCGGTTTTGGAATGTGAATGGTTTTCCATTGTTTCTCAATAATAAATAGGCCGTCGAGCCTCATTGTAACACAAGTTCAGAACAGTTCAGAGACATGTAGCCGCACATCTCTTCTCAGAGATAAGCTACCA
>APFE030804815.1:38236-51594 GCA_000404065.3 Pinus taeda
GAAGAAGGACACAGGAAAGTGGTGTGAGTTCCACAAGAGTCTCACTCATAACACAAGTGAGTGCCGGACCAAGCAGTCACTGGTGGCCGAGTTGAAGGCTTCCAAATCAGATACATGTTCCAACCCTGAGCCAGAACCTGACAAGAGGAATGGCAAAGGGAAGCAGATCATTGATGCAAACCCCAGCGCCACTGTTGCCACTACCAAAATCCAGAAGAATGAGCCCGAAGAGCCAGAGGAGGGGGAACGTCTTTTCCACTCACAGATGTGGGTGAAGGGTTCGCCGCTGCAATTCATTGTCGACAGTGGCAGCCAAAAGAACCTGATTTCAGCAGAGATCGTGAAGCGGTTGGGCCTACCGACTACACCACACCCACAGCCGTACAGTATCGGGTGGCTCCATGAAGGACGAGATCTCAAAGTTCGCCAGCAGTGCCGCCTTCCCTACAGCATCAAACCATTCACAGACGAGGTATTGTGTGATGTTACACCTCTAGATGTTTGTGATGTATTATTAGGCCAGCCATATTTGTGGAGGCGACATGCTGTGTATGAGTCAAGGCCCCGCGCTGTCATTATTTCTTTGAATAATTCATTATACAGGATACCGGAGGTAGCCCCACCTACTGCCACATCTTTGATCACTGCTAAGAAAGGCAGCAAGCTCATATCTCAAACCAGGAAATTCATCTGTATGGTTCACTCCCAAAGTAAGGGGAAGATCGTTGCTACATCCATGACCACCGCAAAGGGTTCCTCCACACAGCAGCAACAGCAAAGGGATACGGTCATGACAGAACACAGGAACAACTTCTCCTCACCCATAGGGGTACCACACAAGCTTCAGGTGGGCAACAAAGTCTGGTTGCATCGACAGAAAGAACGCCTTACCAGAACCCATCAGAAGCTCAGACCACTCCAACATGGTCCTTACAGCAGTACCAAGCTTGTGGGGAACAATGCTTTGGAGCACAACATTCCTCCATTCCTTCACCTGCACCAAGTGTTCAATGTGGACCGTCATCGACCATGCTTCCCACCATTACTGGACACATCAGACAGTGCAGAACAAGTTCAGCAGATGGAGGAACTCAACGCAATGGGGACCATTGCTTCCTAAGGGGGGAGGAATGATCCAGGTGGATATTGGTGGCCACCTGCCAAGTCCATCTGGACCCCCATCATTGTCTCTTTCGGCATTTTCAATTTCCTTAATTATAGCACAACTTACTATTTTTAGCATTTTTTCGGGTCCTGAACTTCCGGAGCCGTGTTGAGGCCCTAAACGACGTTTTTTTGGGGATTCCAGAGACAACATGGGTCCATGCAATGGACCAATGTTGTCCATTCCAACAATGGTAGTTCTCGGATAGATATTTCTAACGAGCTATCATACGCGTCAAACGGAGATCGTATGCCAAAGTTACGACCCCGGGAAATTGATGTACCAATTACCCAAAACGGGGCCCACAATTTGGCATTTCATCTTCTAAGGGTCGATTTTGGAATGTGAAGGGTTTTTCCATTGTTTCTCAATAATAAATAGGCCTTCGAGCCTCATTGTAAGACAAGTTCGGAACAGTTCAGAGGCATGTAGCGCACATCTCTTCTCAGAGATAAGCTACCATCGCCCTAGCTGGTTTATTTCCATTTCTGGTTGTAAGCATATTTCGGTATTTTCCATTAATGAAATGAAGCATTATTTCCGCTGCATCTTTGTGTATATGGTTATCTCTGTATTTTATTGCGTTCCTGTTTAAATCCGTATCAATACTCCACATGTACAACTCCAAGCATCCACGAACCTGGGATGAGAGTCTTCCCAATGTGCAACACAATTATAATAAAATTCTCCATAGCTCGACTGGTCGCATTGCCTTTCAAGTGGGTCTAGGATTTCAACCATTGTGTCTGATTGATGTTGTCATGACTCATGTGACTATAGAGACAAAATCCACACATGTATTGTCCAAGGTTGATAAAGTGACCAGATTTATTGAACGCATCCAACACATCTGCCATTAAGTTCATGACATCTTGGAGAAGTCAAATTCCAAGTACAAGCAACAACATGATCAACATTGGATGCCACACAAGTTTCAGGTGGGCAACAAAGTTTGGTTTCATTTGCAGAAAAGAATGCCTTACCGGATCCCATCGAAAGCTCAGACCACTTTGATATGGTCATTACACCATTACCAAGGTTGTAGGAGACAATTCTTTTGAGCTCATCATTCCCCGATTCCTTGGCCTACACCCAGTGTTCAATGTGGACCACCTTTGACCAAGGCTTCCCACCATTACTCGACACATCAGACATGCAGAACATCTCACACCAATAGAGTTAAACCCAGACCACATGTAACATGCCACAATTGACCAAATTATGGACACACATACAAGAACCCTCGCCAACAGAAGATCCAACTATATTGGGTTGTCAAAGCTGGCCAACTCTTGCACCAAGGCAAGTAGCTCACCAAGGACCAAGTTTAGCAGAAGTTTCCCCATCTCATGGATGCACTCAATGCAATGGGGACCATTTATTTCTAAGGGGGGAAACATGATCCAAGTGGACGTTGGTGGCCACCCACCTGTTCCACTTGGATCCCCACCACTATCTCTTTGAATTTTTTAGTTTCTTTAATTGTAGCACAATTTAATATTTTTGGCAGTTTTTTGGGTCCTGAACTTCCAGAGCCACTTTGAGGCCCTAAATGGCGTTTTTTGGGAAAACTGAGGCAAACATGAGATTTTGCCTCATGTTTTCCATTCTAAATTTTAAGTCCTCGGATAGATATTTTTAACGAGGTATTGTGCATGTCAAACAAAGATCGTATGCCAAAGTTACAACCCCAGGAAGTTGATATACCAATTTACCCAAATGGGTCCCATAGTTTTGGCGCTTCATCTCCTAGGGTTAGGTTTTTAGATGTTTATGGTTTTCCATTATTTCTCAATTATAAATAGGCCTTTTAGCATCATTGTAACAAAGAGTGCAGAAGCATGTAGTCGCCACATCTCTTCCCAGATATAAGCTACCATCGCCTGAGCTAGTTTATTTCCATTCTGTTTGTAAGCTTATTTCAGTATTTGATTTTAATGAAAGGAAGTGTTATTTCTATTGCATCTCTATATTTATGGTTATATATGTAATTTTTTGCATTCTTGTTTAAGTTCAGATCACCATGACATTATATTAATCTGATTCCAATGAAATTTACCCTGCCTCCCTTGTATCCCATATAAGCGAAGAGTAATGGTTACATTCATGATCATAATTTCCTCGCCACTCGGAGTATTCATCATCAGAGGTATGGGTATTATAGAAAATCTATTTGGCGTCCTTTGGCTTGTGTCTTGTTGATGATAATCATGTGGGAATTTTCTTGTTGCATCTATCATGATTACTTGGGGCACCATGACAACCATCGGGCCCATTGCTCCATTTTTACATCGATGTTTTCCTCGTTCACAAACTTGATCCATCTATTTCAAAAATATATAATATATATATATCAAATATTAATATCTATATAATTTTATCGAATATATATATATATTAATATATCTTATTAATATGATATATATATATTAATAATATATACAATTATGGTGTACCATCTGGATTATGGTAGAGACTACCTTCCTAATTTTCCATTTACTTCTATATGCGCTACCTGTAGTCAACATGCCTAGTTGGCATATTTATCTACTACTTCATTTTAAGTTCAAAAGATATGAAATTATCCTTTTTGTGGAATGTCTTCCAAGAGCCTTCTTATTATGTTTAATAGGTTCCTTAAGTTCTTATCTTGGGTTGATTTTCCTTTTAATAAGTATTGTATGGTGATAATAAAATCTCCCAAGATTTTGATGTTGGACACCTATGAAGCTCTAGGTAAGATCAAACCTTGTAACAAGATGTGCATTTTTGCTTGATTATTAGTCATTGATCCCAATCCCCATGCATACATCTTAACCATATTTCCTTTGGGGTTATATAAGACCACTCCCACACCTTCCATCCCATATATAAATTTAATTAATAAACATATAAATATTCAATATTTACAACAAACTTTTTCTAACTTATCAATCTATCTATGTAACAAGTTCTATGTGTGTGTGTGTGTAAATATATGTATTTTGAGGGTTCAATCTACCTACATAACAAGTTCTATATGTGTGTGTGTGTGTGTGTGTAAATATATGTATTCTGAGGGTTCTAATCAAATTAAACGCTGAATATATATACATATATATATTTATAATGTAATTTATATATATATATTATTTATATATTATATATATATATATATATATATATATATATTATTTTATATATATATATTATATATATGATTATATATATATATACTCTCAGTATACTATTTAATTACATAAGACCCTGAGCTCGGGAAGTCTAGTAGAACTTTGTTAAATATTTAATTGTACATGAATGTTATTTTGAATATAAAAATTTTGGAATCCAAGAGGGATGAAATGTAACAAATTCCAACTTCTAGACAATTATGACAATTGCCACTCTCCTGGGATAAAAAGAAAAATCTCAGAGGGAAAAGGAGTTTTTCTTTCTTGGAGTCTTAGGAGACAGAAAATAAAGAAATAATCTATGGAATTGGTAGGACGTTGTTTAGGGGTAAATCCTAAGTTGGACTTGAGCCAGTGGAGAACCTCAAATAGACAGAGATTTCAGATGGTATTAGACTGGACAGTGGTTCTGATAACTACTACTTGGCTCTAATAAAATTGTGCATACTAATCTAAAGTGGAATCTTGGGGGAAAGAAGTGGACGTAATTTCCCTTCTCAAGGTTACTGTGAACCAAATAAGTGGTTACTAATGAATCTATATACTTGTCTACATTTTTTCAACAAGAATTAGTATGTTTTATGTGAATTCTCTTTCTTTCTGTTAAATGTCAGAATTAAATATGTAAAAGAAAACCCGTAGGCTGTAATACTAGAAAAGAGTGGTGGAGTTAGTTGTTGATAAGACTGAATGTATTCACTGTATGAATATGTATTTAATAACCAGAATGAGTTTACTCACTGCTAACAGATTTCCATTAACATTAGCATCTAGTACCCAAATGGGTAGATGGGCAAACCAAGTTTGAGAGGAATTAAACTAAGTTGGTTGGTTAGAAGAACCTGAAAGTGAGTAATACTTGGTGAGGGTCAAGGGTTACTTAGTATTTTCATCTTTGAATTTAAATAAAAATTAGAAAACAGTTAAAGAATATGACCAGATAGGACATAGGGAAAGAGCCAAATTCGCAAGGGTTTGTTGGTATGAAGGATGAAACAAGAAGAAGTCTAGTAGGGGGTTGAGACTTGACCGCTGAAGAGGAATCAACAACCTAGGTCAATCTTCATCTGGAATCTGGGTGTGAATTATGATGCCCTAGATACGACAGAGAGAACCAATTTTAATATCTAAAGTTATAAATATAACTATTAAAATAACCAAAAGAAAATTCAGAGTACAATAGTTTAAAAATGTAATTGAACAGAAAGTCGAATTGCAGTTAACAATTAAGAATTATCCACAAATTGAGTTCATCAAAAACAAATTTCACATTATAGAAGATAAATCACAATTTTGTGTCAGTACAAAGTCTTGTTGGTCAAATACCTTCGAGACCAAAATTGAAGTTGCAATGTTCAGTTAACAAAACAAATGGCATATCATTTATAACATTAAACCCCAACAATAGTAATAGTATAAGTGCTACATAACCTTAAAAAGAAATATGGAACCGTTGAAGGAGTTTCCATAATTGTGTTTTTCCTAAACTATTTAATAGCTAAAGAACATAAAACCCTAAGAAAACAACCATAGGATATGGCCTCTCAAGTTTTGGCAAAACAATAATTATGTAACGACCATCGTGGGTGCCTGCAAGAAAATGCAAAAGGGTTGGGTTGGGGTTTTGAAGCCGAAAAGAAGGCAGACAGAACAAAATTCACATAGACATTAATAATCTTACCTAGAAACCCCACGGGGTTGCGGGCAAACCTGGAACTCAGGTCGTGAAGCCAGAAACCTTGGAGAGAGACGAGAGTTAACCTTCCAAACATATGTTAGAGGAGTCGTAAGAATTTTAGGAAAATCCTGAAGAGATTTAATAATAAGTGCTTCTCTGCAACAGAACTTACCTTGGAATCTAGCATTCAAACTTATACAATGCCCTTTTGATAGGAGGAACCCATAGTTGTACCACACTAGAACACCAAGAGATTGGAATCCGACTTAGGACACACTAGTGTAAGTCTGTGTAGTGATGGATTGCAAATTTAGTGACAATGATATGGGAAAAGTAACTCATAGAAAAACTTAAGAACTAGCGATACACACTTGTGGCTCACCTGTGTAGAGGTTGGGTAAGCTTGAAACCTCCATGTCAAAAACATAGCCTTGAAGCTATAGAGACTGTCGGCTCAATCACATGGGTGTGAATGATGGACAGAGGTAGTAATCGGGGTAGGGTTCAGTTACCCTAACCTTCCAAGATCGAATCACAGCCATCGATTCTGGGGCCAAGCCATTAATGGTTGAGAGTAAATCACTTGTACCCTCATGAACCAGCATTTTTCGGTAGGAAGCTCTTCCAGAAGTTTTCGTAGACTATTGTGTGTGTATATATATATATATATATATATATATATATATATAATATATATATTCTAGAGAGAGGAGAGAGACGAGAGAGAGAGAGATTGGTTAAGGTTGGGTGGCTGGTAAGATGGGTGACCAATATCATGTTATGAACCTTATGAAATATCAACCTTGGGAAATTCATTAACCAAGTATTGTACCTTTTGATACATGCTGAAGTGCTAATGTCAATATTTGACTTAGGCTATGTATATCAATCATGTAAAAAAACTTATGTTGTTTGTTTCTTTTTCACGTTAGTGTTATTTCTCATGTTTGGGTAATTTCATGTGATAAGTGGTATTAGAGCCACATGTTACAGCACTACGACCTAGTGGGAAATTGTAAATAACCAAAGTGTTCATAATGTAGAGAGAGAGAGTGCATGAGGAGTCTCTGAAGTAGCATGACGAGTGGAGTTGGAGCCACTCCACCCAGGGGACCTTGAGCAGGAGTTGGGTCCAATCCGAAGATGTGGGTCCAGTTAGGAGAAGGAACTACAAATGTGAATGATATGTTGCTAGATTCCATCCAACAACTGCAAGCTAAGATGATGAGTTTAAGGGCTGACAATGAGAGACTGAGGTTGGAGTAGGAAAGGATCATGAAAAGTCTCTCGAATAGACAAAATCAAAAGAAACCAAATCCTAGTCCAGATAATGGAAATAGGGAAGGGATATAGTGAAAACAAAGGGAACATGTAGAAAGCGAAGGAGCTCAAATGGATAATGAGGAAAGGTTTGGTAGCACCTTTGGAGATAGAGGGGCCAAGAGACAGAAGACAGAATTGGAGGGAGAATTTAAAAAAATAAAGCCCCCATAGTTTGATGGAGAAGCAGAAGAGGTTGTTTAAGCTTGGTTGATTAACATGAACAAGTATTTTTTGATTTACGAGTATGATGATAACTTAAAGGCCAAGCTAGCAGTTTATCAATTACAGGGTAAATTCACATTATGGTGGGAAGAAATTAAAATAGTCCCCAACATTGATGAGAAGGAAATGACTTGGGACACCTTTTATAAATACTTTAAGGAGAAATACCTAATGGAAATATTTTATGATGAGAAGGTGAAGGAGTTTCATGATTTAAAATTGGGCCAAAAATCCATGGATGAGTTTGTAACAAGGTTTAACTCTTTGTTATGTTATTTCCCTTACATATGAAAAGAGAAAGAAAAGGTTCAACACTTTACAAGTAGCCTACCAATGTACATGAAGGAGAGGCTAGAGTTCGATAATCCCAGGGCAATGGATGAGACCATAAGAAAAGCTCGTATTTTCTATCAGCATATGCGACAAAAAGGAGAAAAAAGTAAGGGTTGGGTGGGTAAAAAGGGACAGAAAAGTTTCCTGAACAATAATAAAACCACCAAGTCCCCCGGTAATAAATCTATACCTAGGAATCAAGTGGGAGGATCCTCAGGGAAAAGTCAGCAGAAAACTAGATTGCCTGACAAATTCAGACAGTCTGAAGTATCAAATAAATTAGAATCGGGGTAGTCACAAAAGCCACCCCAGTTGGGTTTGTGGGGAACTCCATTATTACAAGAATTTTCTTCACCAAGATAGAACATAACCAAATGTGAGTGTTCAGGAAGCCTCTACAGTGGGAGAGGTGGCTAGGAACATACCAAGAATTAATGCATCCTTGGAAGATCGTCAAGTAGAATACCAGCCTGTGATGGTGGAATTTGAAGGTAAGATAGTTAACCATCCTATCTCTATTTTAATTGATCCAAGGGCAAGTCTTAGTTATTCAATATGAAAATAGTTGAGTTATGTCAATTTCCAAGTGTTAAGTTTAAAAATTCTTGGTTAGTGCAACTGGCCATTGGGGCTAAACAAAAGGTAACCACCAAGGTGGAAGGTTGTCCTGTAAAGATGGGAGGACAAAAAATTAAGGTATATTTAAATGTATTACCTCTAGGATCCTACGAGGTGTTGATTGGAATGGATTGGTTAGAAGAACATTGGACCTTGATAAATTGTAAAGACAAAACAGTTAGTTTCCTCACAGAAGGAGGGAATAGATAGGAAATTCAGGGAGTTAAAAGAAATATTAGGTTGCGATTTATTATTGCTAGTCAGCTAAAGAAATTCACTAAGAAAGGTTGTCAAATTCTTGCAGTATAGGTGGGTTATACCAACAACAGGGATAAGATGGTGTCCATGGAAAATATAGCTATAGTTCAATAATTTGTGGATGTGTTCCCGGAAGAGATTATGGGATTACCACTAGAAAGAAGTATTGATTTTACCATAGAAATTGTTCTCGAAGAAACCCTAGTGTCAAAAACTCCATACCGTATGAGCATCCCTAAATTTACCGAACTTAAGATGCAATTACAAAAACTACTTGATAAAGGGTATGTTCGTTCGAGTGTATCACCCTAGGGAGCACCAGTGTTGTTCGTAAAGAAAAAATATGGCACCTTGTGATTATGTATCGACTATAGATAGTTGAATAAATTAACTATAAAAAATAAGTACCCTTTGCCAAGGATCAACGATTTTTTTGACCAAGTTAAAGGTCCCTCAGTAGTTTCTAAGATTGATCTGCGATCTAGGTATCACCATATTAGAATTAAGGATGAGCACATCTGTAAAACAATATTTAGAACATGTTACGATCATGATGAGTTTATTGTGTTTCCTTTTGGGCTTAGAAATTGTTGAAGAAAGTATAACTAGGTTCAGTATTTACAAATATAACTTTGATCTTTGTACTTGTCAAGAAAAAGAAATATTATTTTTGTAAATTAAATGAATGAGTTTCTTGCTCATTTCATAGGTCTATAAAAGTTAAGGAGTCAAATTCATATGTAAGGAGGTCTTCTTAAGCCTTCATGTAATATATATGGGTCAACCGAATGTCTAAGAATATTCCTCCAAGACTAGCACATTCCTCTTTAAGACAAGCAAGCAAAATGTTGAAAAACACAATCACATCGGCCAGCAAAAATCAATTTAAAGTCATGTCGGTTCACCTGGTAATGTCGGCTTATTATGGAGACATAACACCTGTAAATAGGAAGCTAGGGTCATCACATAACTGTGGATCAAAAGACTTCATATCACTCTAAAATTTTGGTGACACATAATCTTGGGCAACCACAATGACAGGATCTCAGTGGAAAGCATGGTAATACATAATATCGGGTCTCTCTGTAATGTTTTGTGGGAAAAAAGGACTTTGGATACCTCTGTTATCCTCGGTGATGATCACAGTAAAGTATATCAGTCTCATGACCATGATCTCTTCTAGTTTTCAATGACTATTCTCTCGAATGTTACAGTCTTGCAATGCATATAAAGAACCTCAGTCATACTCTGTCTCATCTTGTATATATACGCATTCATAGTCTTGATGTATCTACAATGGAGAGGATCATATAGTCTCAGCATAAAATCAAGACAAAGTAATTATCTAAGTATATTCACAACTATGATCTCAAATCTTTGTAGTAGTGCAGCAAGATGATACAGTAATGATGGTGCAATTGAGATGATGTGAAGATGGAGTAATGGTGTAGGAGAAATGATCTCATTGTCATAATCAACGTAAACTTTGAAACGAGAACTAATACTATTACCCGTTTTGTAGAGATAGCAAAAAAGTGACCCGATTTTGAAAAGGGCTGATGCAGAACACACATGTTTTTTTTAGAGCATAGTTTTTGGCACTTCAATTTTTTTTATGTACATTGCATTTTAGAATGGTAGTGATTTTCATGCTAATTTAAAAAATTGGTTATTCTGCATCAGACCCTTTTTTTAAAAGACCTATTTTTCGACCTTAAATTTTCTAATGTATGAAATGTAAATAATTATTTTGTAAATTTAATAATTTTGGAAGTGGTCTTCTTCTTCATATTTTCTTATTTTTATTTTTTTTTGTAGTGAGGTTTTTATTGATTTGCATATTTAAAGAAGAAAGTCGATATTTTTCATTTTCGATATTCTACATATTTATACATCGTTAATTAAATTTTCAATCCACATGAAATAATTGTCGTCTAAAAAATAAAAAAAAACAAAACAACAAACAAACAAAACAAACAATACAAAAATTAAAAAAATAAAAAATACGTATATATATATATATATATTATATTATATATATATAATATATATTATATATTATATATATATATATATATATGAAAAATTTGAAAAAAAAAAAAAACAAAAACAAAAACAAAACAAAAACAAAAACAAAAATAAACATTAGCAAAAAGTAGAAAAAAAACAAAAAATAAAACAAACTAGTTTTAAAAAAATTAATAATAATAAATTAATTATAAAAAAACTAGTAAAATAATATTTAAAAAAATACTTCGAGCAAACCATAAAAGAATTTGGAAATTAGTATTATATATATAAACATT
Source organism: Pinus taeda (assembly GCA_000404065.3). NCBI lineage: Eukaryota > Viridiplantae > Streptophyta > Pinopsida > Pinales > Pinaceae > Pinus > Pinus taeda. Next base: position 49,310 of record APFE030804815.1, read on the forward strand.
AGCAAAAACTTAAGGGAAAAATAAAAATAGATAAAATCTTAACTAGTTAAAAAAGAAAAAATACTAAAAAATAAATAAATAAATAATAACTATAAAAAAATAAAAGTAGTATAAATTAATATTTAAAAAAAAAAAATATATATTTATAATAATATATATATATATATAATTAAGAAATAAAGAAAAAATTAAAAAAAATAAAATAATAAATAATAAAAATTTTTTTAAACAATATTTTTTATTTAAAAAATAAATAAAAAAATTAAATTATATTTTTTTTTTTAAACAATTATTTTATTTTTTATTTAAAAAATACAAATTGATTAAGACCTACCTTTTATATTTATTATAATAATAAAAAAAAACTACATTTATATTTTTTATTTTTTCTAAATTAAAATTTACATTTTTTTTTAGGCGGGCTAAGCCTCCCCGTAGCAATATCAGCAAAGCTGAGTTTGAGGCTCTGAAGGCCTTGAACAAGAATCGTGATGTCATGGTCTTAAAAGCTGATAAAGGTGGGGTTGATGTCCTTCTTGATAGGAGTGATTACAGAAATAAGATGCTCGATCATCTTTGTAATAGTGGGAGTTATAAGAAGCTTTCGAAAAATCCCCTGAAAAAGGTTTCCAGAGCGGTTGCTCTTGCAATCAAATCTTGCAATTCCACTTTGCCTCTGGCGCATAAGCTCATTGAAGGAAACCCCATCACTCCCAGGATACATGGCCTTCCAAAGGTCCATAAGGAAGGGGTCCCCTTGAGACCCATTATCAACACCATAGGTGGTCCGACTTACCTCCTGGCCAAGTTCCTTGCTGCAAAGTTGAGGCCCTTGGTTGGTCATACTGAGTCCTTCATCAAAGACTCGGCTTCTTTTATTGATGATCTTAAGAAAGTTAAGCTTGAGCCCGAGGACATCCTGGTAAGTTTCGACGTGGTCTCTCTTTATACTTGTATTCCCATCAATGAGGCCATGGGGGTGATTAATAAGCTCACCGACCATGATACAGCTAAGTTGGTTGAGCTATGCCTTACCTCCACCTTCTTCAGTTTCGAGGGAGAATTCTATGAGCAGACTTGTGGAGTTGCCATGGGCTCCCCCCTGTCCCCTATCGTCGCTAATCTCTTTATGGAGGATTTTGAGTCTAAGGCTTTGGCCTCCTCTCGTCTCCTTCCGAAGCTTTGGAAGCGATTCGTGGATGACACTTGTGTTGTCTGGTCTCATGGTCCTGAGGAGCTTGATCTCTTCTTCAGTCATCTTAATAGCCAGTCTGCTGCCATAAAATTCACGATGGAAAAAGAGGACAATGGTTGTCTTCCGTTCTTGGATGTTCTCATCTCGAAGAGGGTGGGTGGTTCCTTTTCACATCAAGTGTTTAGGAAGAAGACGCATACTGAGCAATACTTGCATGCTTCGTCCCATCATTTCCCCGCTCAGAAGTTAGGGGTTCTAAGCACACTTGCCACCCGTGCTATTAGAATTTTTGATGAAGAGAGCTTGGAAACTGAGAAGGCTCATCTCCTAGATGTCTTTGTGAAGAATGGTTACAGTAGACACCTGGGTCAAAAAGCCTTCCTCAAGGCCAAGAAGGAGTCGTCGATCCGTAGAGATCCAAATGATCATGTCATGGGGGTTAACCTTCCTTACATTCAAGGGACCACTGATAGGATTGCGAGGATTCTGAAGAAGTACGATGTACCCGCAACCTTTAGGCCTCTCAACACTATTCGTGGCTCCCTCGGGTTTGTAAAAGATCCTATTGACCCTAAAGACATGAAGGGCGTCTATGTCATTCCGTGTTCATGTGGGACACCTTATATTGGTGAGACAGGTCGCTCTATCAATCAAAGGATTAGCGAGCATTCGGCAGACTTAAGGCATGGTAGGACCAAGTCCTCAGTCCTGGCAGAACATGCCGAGAAGACGACGCATCATGTTTGTATTGAAGAGGCTCAAGTCATTGCTAAGGTTGCCCAATTTCACCGTCGCAAGTTTAGAGAGGCCCTGGAGATTGAAAAAAGGCGGATTAATCTAAATAGGGATGATGGCTGGAAGATCAGCAGGTGCTGGGTCCCAGCCTTGTCTTCCTAGCCTCCTTGGTCCTTGTTTTATAAGGTCTTAGAGTTCCTAGTTCCTTTCCGTAGTAGGTGTATTCTGTGGTCATCCTTTTTCCCTAAGTTATTTAAAAGTTTGTTATATGTTATTATTATTGTTCCTTTGCATTATAATAGCTGATATAACCCTAAAGTCTTTTTACCTTATTTCTTATATTACCTAGTATTAT
>APFE030804815.1:55462-71627 GCA_000404065.3 Pinus taeda
CAGTTGGGAGGTGCAGTGCGGATGCAATGCCGGGAGATAGAACCAGCAGCAGCACGGATGCAGTCAGAGATCAAGGTGACAGAGGCTAGAGTAGTCAGATACTGAAGAGCACAGAGATGCATAGTTTTCAGTCGACAAAGGCAATAGCAGTCAGAGACTTTGATGATAGAGCAAGTGGACCAGCCAGATGTGTTGCATGCAGAACATTCTAGAGTTACAGGATTAGGTTTGAGAGGAAGCCTTTCTTGTTGAGAGGGAGTGTTGAAAAGTGTGCAACAAGAAATGCTTGTTGAGATTGCAACAAGATGATGGAGCTTAGTGGAAAGGAGTCGCCTTCACGAAGTGGGCCCGCAGGCTATTTTTGGCGCAAGTCTATTTTTAGACTATGTCTATTTTTAGACATATGGATCATGTCTATGGATTGCAGGTTGCTGTTTATGGATAATTGATCAAGTTGGGAAAATAGATGGACTTCTATTTTTAGACCACAGCGGAGTGACTGCTCAGTCTAAATATAGAACAGTCAAATATTATTAGCTCATAATAATATTTAGACTATAAACTTTGTCTTATCTCTTGGAGCACTTCAGGATGAGCTACGGATGTGGTACATGCAGATCCCAGAAGGAAATACGTGGTTACCTATGGGATGACTAATATTTGCATGCAGGACTTCAGTTAGAACTCAAGTGAGTTGAGTTTAGTGGACTGGAGGTGCAGTTGATGGAGTTGTGTTCAGTTTAGCTTTGTTAAACTCGTTGTATTTAGTCTAACTGGCAAATAGACTAGAGATGAGTTGGGTGAATTAGTTATTAATTAATTCACAAGTTATTAACTCATAATACAATTAATGAATACATCAGTTAACTCAGTTGCATGTCAGTGCATGTTCAGTTCAGCAGGGACAGGTGTTAGAGGATCAGATTGCTATCAGTTGTGACTATAGCTGTGCATGATGATTTGCACAATCAGTGGGATTGAGTTGCCAATGAGGATTGCGTGATATATCCAAGGCAAATACGTTTTTGCTTCAGCCATTCACCAGTATTCTCATGCAGGTATTGAGCAGGGGAGGCAGGCAAGCAGCGAAGAGATTTGGAGATCAGATCTGAGTTGTATTGTGTGTAACAGAGGTGGAGATACTTGTGAGAAGTATTATGTTGTGTAATGTTACATGACTCAATCATTAATATACAGATAGTTGGGGTTTTTAGCGAGATGCTTTCCCCGGGATACATACTGTGTTAATGTGTGAATGCTCTTGATGTTTTATTGTTATTGATGCTGCTATATTGATGATCAACGTAGAGGAGCTTATGTATTGTGTATGTTTTCCGCATTTGTACATGATCAGGATAATCTCCATTGGATATGTGTTAAATTATTCAAAATTTCTACAGAGTACCTGGCCAGATGTTTGGAGTTCCAGCAGGTAAGGGTTGAGCATCATCATCCTACAAGCTTGCTCAATCCTCTCCCTATTGCTAAATGGAAATGAGAGATGATTACACTAGATTTTATAATTGGGCTACCCAAAAGAAAAAATAAAATGACTCTATCATGGTAGTGGTAGAAAAGTTGAGTAAAACAACTCACTTTATTCTCGTTAAATATGCCTATACAACAATGGAAATTGCAGACATCTTTATGAGAGAAATATTCTAGCTGCATGAAATGTTGAAGGTGGTGATTTCAAGCAAGGATGTGAAGTTCACGTCTACATTCTGGAAGGCTCTTTTTATGAGGCTAGTTACACATATCCGGTTTAGTACCACATACCATCCTCAGGCGGATGGTCAAACTGAACATGTCAATCAAGTGTTGGAAGACATGTTATAAATGTCTCTAATGCAACAACCAACCAAGTGGGAAGAATATCTTCACTTGGTCAAATTTGCTTATAATAACAATTCTCATGAATCATTACAAATGAGTTCCTATGAGGTACTTTATGGAAGAAGATGTAAAAGACCTGCTAACTGGAGCAGCCCAGAGGACAAGATGATGTTAGGGCCTGATATGCTAAAGGAAATGGAGCAAGAGGTTAAAGAGTTCAGTATAATTTGAAAGTTGCCCAAGATAGGCAAAATATGTATGCAGATAGGAAAATAACTCATAAGAAATTCCAGGTAGGGGATCCTATTTACGTACAAATTAAACCCAGGAAAAGTACCCTACAATGGGGTGGTTGTGCTAAATTGGCACCCTGCTACTATGGACATTTCCAAGTTTTGGAAAGAATAAGACTAGTAACCTATTAGATTTCTCTCCCAAGCTACGTAGAGGTTCATAATTTTTTCCATATTTCCTTATTAAAGAAGTATGTGTATGATTCCAGACACATTGTTAATTGGAAATACATACAAGTCAAACCAGATGGAGAGTTCTTGGTAGAATCATTGTGTATCCTTAATCGGAGAGAATAAATGCTTAGGAGGCGAGTTGTCACCTAGGTTAAAGTGAAGTGGAAGCAACTTAGCCCAAAGGAGGCCACCTGGGAGGATGAAAATCTTATGCGAAAAACCTACCCTGGTTTGTTCCATGGGCTAGAATAAACACTAAAGATGGTGTTACGCCAAATGGGGGAAGATGTAACACCCCATGATCACATAAAATTACTGTCATTTTATTATTTAATTACGTAATTCCATGAGTAAATGGGCTCAGGAAGCCTAGTGGAACTTTGTTGATTATTTATTTTCACATCAATGTTATTTCAAATATAAATTTTTTGGAATTCAAGAGGGCTAAGTTATAATGAATTCCAACTTCTAGACAATTATGAAAGTTGCCACTCTCTTCCTGGGATAAAAAGAAAAATATCTTAGAGAAGAGGGTTTATGCTTTCTTAGAGTCTTAGGAGACATAAAAGAAAGAAATAGTCTGTGGATTTGGCAAGACGTTGCGTAGGGGTAAATCCTGAGTTGTACTTGAGCCAATGGAGAACCTCGAACAAACAAAGATTTCAGATGGTATTAGACTAGACAGTGGTCTTGGTGTCTATTGCTCGGCTCTAATAAAAATGTGCATACTTCTCTAAAGTGGAATCTCGAGGGGAAGAAGTGGATGTAATTTCCCTTCTCAAGGTTGGGTGGATCAACTTAGCCCTATTGAATTCTTGGAAAACTGTGAATCACATAAGTGTTTACTAATGAATCTATATACTTGTATATATTCTGTCAACGAGAATTAGTATGCTTTATGTGAATTGTCTTTCTTTCTGTTAAATGTCAGAATTAAATATGTAAAAGAAAACCCCATAGGTTGTAATACTAGAAAATAGTGGTGGATTTAGTTGCTGATAAGATTGATTGTATGCACAATATGAATATGTATTTAATAACCATAATGAGTTTACCCACCGCCGTTAGGTTTCCTTTAACATTAGAGTCTAGTAGCCAAATGGGTAGATGGACATACCAAGTTTGAGAGGAATTAAATTAATTTTACTGGTTAGAAGAACCTGAAAGTGAGCAAGACCTGGTGAGGTTCAAGGGTTACTTAGTCTTGTCGTCTCTGAATTTAAATAAAATTTAGAAATCAGTTAAAGAACACGACCAGATAAGACCCAGGGAAAGAGTTAAATTCCTAAGGTTTTGCTAGTATGAAGGATGAAACATGAAGAAGTCTAGTAGGGGGTTGAGACTCGACCGCTGAAAAGGAATCAACAGCCTGGTCTAGTCTCCCTCTGGAATCTGGGTGTGAATTCTGATAGCCTAGATACAGCGGAGAGAACCAGTTTTAATATCCAAATTTATCAATATAATTATGAAAATAACCGAAATAAAGTTTAGAGTACAGAAATTTAAGCATGTAATTGAATAGAAAGTTGAATTGCAATTAACAATTAAGAATTATCCACAAACTAAGTTCATTGGAAACAAAATTCCCATTACAAAAAATAAATCACAATTATGTGCTAGCATAAGTATTGTTGACTGAATATCTTCGATACCAAAAAAAAAGTTGTAATGTTCAGTTAACAAAACAAATGGCATATCATTTACAGCATTAAACCCCAACAATAGTAACATTCGAAGCGCTATATAACTTTAAAAAGAAATTTGGAACCCTCGAAGGAGTTGCCATAACTGTGTTTATTCCTTAACAATTTAATAGCTAAAGAACATAAAACTCTAAGCAAACAACCATAGGATATGGTCTCTCAAGGTCCAGCAGAACAATAATTATGTAACGGTCGTCGTTGGAGCTTGTAAGAAAATGCAAAGGGGCTGGGTTGGGGTTCTGAAGCCGAAAAGAAGGTGAACAAAACAGAAGTCGCATAGAAAGTAATAAGCTTACCAGGAAACCTCACGGGGTTGTGAGCAGATCCGAAACTCAGGTCGTGAAGCTAGAAACCATGGAGAGCGATAAGATTTATCTTGCCAAACATATGTAAGAGGAGTCATAATAATTTTAGGAAAACCCTGAAGAGATTTAACAGTAAACGCTTCTCTGTAACAGAACTTACCTCAGAATCTAGCGTCCAATATTATACGATTCCCTTCTGACAGGAGGAACCCGCAGTTGTACCATACCAGAACTTCAGGAGGTTGGAATCTGACTCTGTCTACACTGGTGTAAGTATGCATAGTGATGGATTACAGATTTAGTGATAATGACCCAGGCAAAGTAACTCATAGAAAAAATTAAGAACTAGAGATACACACTGGTGGCTCACCTGTGCAAAGGTTGGGTAAGCTCAAAACCTCTAGGCCGAAACCATAGCCCTGAGGTTGCAAAGTCTATCTGCTCAAGCGTACGAGTACAAATGATGGAGAGAGGTGGCAATCGGGGCAGGGGTCAGTTACCCTAACTTTCCAAGGTCGAATCAAAGACATTGGATCAAGGGAAAAGCCATCAACGATTAAGAGAAAACCACATGTACCCTCACGAACTGGCATTGGTAGGTAGGAAGCTCTTCCATAAAATTTTATGGAGTTGTTGTGTGTGTGTGTGTGTGTGTGTGTGTGTGTGTGTATTGATTGGTTAAGGTTGGGTGACCAGTAAGATGGGTGACCGATATCAATTTATTAACCTTATGAAATATCAACCTTGGGAAATTAATTAATCGAGTCTTATACCTTTTGATACATGCTAAAGTGCTAATGTCGATATTTGACTTGGGCTATGTATATCAACCATGTAAAACAAAATTATGTTGTTTGTTTCTTTTTCACATTAGTATTATTTCTCATGTTTGGGTAATTGCAAGTGACCATATTTGTGTGTGTGTGTGTGTGTGAAATTTATATAAATATAAATTTCAATCATAACACAAATTTTAATCATAACACAAATTCCTTTGACAAATTTAAGCATAACACAAATTCCTTTGACATAATATACTATTTAACTAGTATATTATGTGGTTTATTTTTGGGTAACAATACAACGAAATAGGATTGAAATGCATAAAATCCCTCTATTTCACATCTTAAGGTTTTTGGGTGTGAGGATTATACTCACATACCTAAGCATTGGCATACCCATAGTGGGAATGTGATTTTTAAGGAGGAAAAACTTGTATGGATCAACGTGAAGAATATCAATAGAAAGGTATATCATGTAGCAATTCCAAATTTTCGATATTTCACCAAAGTTCAAGGTGAATATTTATCAGTGAACTTAGATTTTAAAATTCCAATGGAAGAAAGTGGAAATTAGTGTAAAAATAATATTTCATTAGTATTTTAAGAAAAAATTCACCTTAAACATAAGTAACTTAATTAAGGTAAATGTTTGAGGAGGACTCTACATGACCAAAAGTACATTGACATATATGAGTATGAGCTAAAATATTTTAGTGATTTTATCTTTCATGGTTAATGAGCCAAAGCAATACCAAAGAGGCTCTTAATGGTGATGGGCCCCTTTATAAGAAGAAAACCATGGAGGAAGAATGAAGGCCTTGGAACATCACCATTACAAGATTTTTGTAAATGAAGGTGCGAAATTGGATTCAAATGGGAATTCAAGAGGAAGTATAATGCAAATATTTATGCGGAGCATTATAGAGCTTATTTGATAGCACAATAATACTTTCAAGAGAAGGTAGATAGTTATGATGAGACGTTATATGTAGTGGCTAGGGATACCTCTATTATGTTGTTTTTAGCGCTAATAGTTGTTGATGGTTTGGAAGAGTTGTTTTTAGTGCTAATAGTTGCAGATGGCTTGGAAGAAAACAAAATAGATGTGAAGAAAACATTTCTTAATAATGAACTTAAGGAATAAAACATTTCCTAGCAATGAACTTAAGGATTAAATCTTCTTAAAATAGCCAAATGGATTTGTTGTAAAAAGGAGAGGATGTGTGTTGTGCCAATCAAAGAAATCTTTATATGGATAGAAGTAAAACCGAAGATAATGGTAGCAACCATTTGATATTCGCAACTAATTTCAATGAGGTTCACAATTACTTTGAGTATGAGATTCTCAATTAATTTATATGGATATGAGTAAAACCCGAGATAATGGTAGAGACAATTTGAAATTCACATCTAATTTCAATATGAAATTTACAGTTAATTTATTTAGTTTATAAAATTTCAAAATTAATATTAATTATCCATTCAAAATGTACCATTATCTATATAAGATTAAAATATTATTTTAAAATAATATTAATTATTATAAAATTTGATTTAAAATACATTTTTAACCTCTCAAATTAACCCTTTTAATAATTATAATATATATTTAATATAAAATGAATTAAAAACACTATTAATAATTTTTTTTTTTGTAAGCTGAGGAGTTACCATTTTCTATTATCAAAATTGAAACCACAACAATCTTAAGGTGGTCTCAACCCGCCCCGAGGGGAAACCGGGTTTATTGACCACCTATAGTTTTTGACTGCTGACCAAAAATAAAAGGTTTTCATGCTATCTTTCCAGGCTTTGTAAACATTCACCTTATAACTATTACTATTTACATTTAGTTGCAAGTAAGTCTTATCATAAGTCCTATACATAGCAAAAGAAACTAAAAATTGCATTTTCTATCTACAGCAAAAAAACATGCCTTTCTTCATTGATTCCCAGCGTCCTCTTGCTGCGCCTTCTCCTTCTTGATCACCAGACCATTCGCCTCTAGCTGCTGCTGAAGGTCCTCCAGCCTCTTGTCTTGCATGAGCAGGGTGATAAGGATGTTCTTCAGCTCTTTCTTCAAGTTTGGTATTCCCTGTGACAATTCATCCATTTCTAAGGCTATCTGCTCCATGGCTTTGGCCATAAGTCTTTTCATGACCCAATACAGGTGCAGGGATTGCTTATACAATGTTATTCGGCCACGGGTATGGCCTGGATCCGACATAAGATGCATCTAGTCCTCCATTTCTTCCTCAGAGTGTGCATGAATGGCCTCTTCCTCCCAGTGCTCTATAATTCTTCTGATCTTCGAGTTTCTCCTCTCATTATAGGCTCTCTCGGCTGTCTGAACCCTGGTCTCTATCGTCCTCCTCCCCTGTCTTCCTTCTGCTCCTGCACTGGTCTCCCCGTCTTCCACTGTGCCTTCGCGACATCGGCGACCCCGCCTGCTTCGCCCGTCAGCTATTCCCCGCCTACTCTGGCCTCCCCTTCCTCGGCGACCTCGCCCTCGCCTCCGCCTGCCTCTCCCTTCCTCATCACCCGTCCCCTATCTACCTTCATCTTCCTCCCGGCCTCTTTTCGTAGCTCTGTTCCCTGTAATCTTCACGTTTTGGTCGCGGTTAACATTCCCTTCTGCTGCCATCTCAAATTCAGCTTCGTTATCTTCACTCTCATCCTCAGAGACTTCATATACAGGAATATAAAATTGCTCAGGACCCTCCTCCAATTTCCCTTTGCCTTTCGCGTCCTGGCTCCCTCGGCCCTGGTCCCCATCTCCAGCACTGCTTCTCATCCATCTACCTGCCGCCCTGCTCCCTTCTGCTGCCATTCTTTCCTCGTTTCTTGGCTTCGGACTGTGCGTCCCTGTTCTGTCTGCTCTGCGTCCTAATCTCCGCTCTCTCCTAGCTGTATTCTGTCGCTTACCTCCGCCTTCTCCTGTTGTCCTGCATGCAATTGCCCTCGTCCCTCTTCGCCACCCTTTCTTCCTTATGCCTCCCTTCTTCATGCACTTAAGCTCCACCTCCCTTCCCGCTCTGTTGTCCCATTCCTCCTCGCAATCATTTCCCTGCCTTGTGTCTGACGTCCTGACACCTCCACCGTCATTCCTCAGTACGCTGATGTCCTCTCGCTCTGATCGGGGATCCTTCCCACCGCTCCTGTTGCCTGTGACCATCATATCTTGAGACCAGGCTGCATTGTCCTTCCTTACACACCGTCGTCTATTAATTGCCCTGCCTGCCACATTGCTCATCCTGATTGGGTGTCTTGTCCTCGATCTTTCAGACCGCACTTGCCTCATTATGGTCTTGGGTAATTATGTTTTTAAGACCTTCCCAGTTGTGATCCATCTCTAATGACGGCCAGCTCCTATCCAAACTGTTGTTCGCCTCTTTACTCCCCCAATTAGCCAAGAGGTCTGCAGCCCTGTTTCCATTGCGTCTTACATGGTTAATTATTTTATAATCGATTCTATTTAGCAATATTTCTATATCTTGAATAATGCCTGCTATCCTCCAGCATTTTGCAACTTTCTCCCAACAATTTCCATCCTTTAGTTTTCTCAACATCCCTATCGTAATCTGACAATCCCCTTCGATCTCCAGGTTCATATATCTGTTCCTTACTGCTATTCTCAGGCCTTGGTGAACTGCCCAGAGTTCCACCTCATTGTTCGTCATCTCGCCTCCCCATTCCGCGAAGACCCACCTTGTCTTACCTTTGCCATCTCTAAAGATACCTCCTATGCCTGCTGGACCAGGGTTACCCTTCGACGCTCCATCAAAGTTCAGTTTTATGAAATGTTCGCCAGGGTATCTGAATTTTTTGGGGCTTTGAGCTTGGGGATTAATTTTCTTTTCTTTTCTAGGGTAGATCATGTTGAATTCCATATTTAGTTTAGAAGCTATTCTTCCTTCTTCTTGGCTCATTTTCCAGTCTTCCTCTTCCCATGTCTCTAATAGAACGGTTTCCTTGATCGATTTACACACCTCCTCCCAGGTTCTTTCAGGTTGATTTCTTTGACCCCTGAAAATCCTCCTGTTATGTTCTTTCCAGAGGAACCAGATCACAAAACCTACCGATAAGTTCTAGATTCTTCTTACTACTTTGCTGTGAAATTGTCCTTTACCCCATTGCATTATGGTGTTCCGAATGTTGCTTGGGTCTCTCATTGTCTTCCCAAAGAGCGATCCTATCCTTTCCCATACACTTCCTGCATAAGGACATTCATTCAACAGGTTCTCCTGATTTTCCTCTTCTCTGCTGCATAGGCTACACCTCGAAGGTCCATAATATCCTCTCTTCTGGATTTTATCCCAGGTTAGAATCCATCCTTTACTGACCAGTCATGCGAAGATTGTAATTTTCGGCCACCATTTTCCTTCCCAAATTATTCTCCAGTCCATAGCTCCCTCTTCCCTTTCTTGGTTTATTGTCAAGTAGTAGGCTTCCTTTACTGTGAAAGTCCCTTTCATTGATCTTCCCCATCTAAGGATGTCCATTCCTGGTCTAGTTTTAATATTTCTCAATTCTACTTCTTTAGTGTAGTTTTTCTCCATTTCTTGGTGTATGTTTTCAAACCATTCCTCTGGTTTCCTCCAAGTCCTCCATATTCCACTAGTCTCTTCATTTTTCCAGGAGTCTTTAACAAACTCCATACCTGCCATCTTCGCTTTCTGTTGGATCTCTTGTAGGGTTTGAATCTCTGCCATTTTATCTTTATGCTGCCACCCATCCTCCCAAAATTTGGCATTGCTTCCTCCACGGATCTCCCAAAAAGCATGTTTATTGACCACATCTCTGTTATGACTTGCTAATTCCCATATAGAGGATCCTTTTTGTACTTCCTCAATTCTTAATTTACCTGTTGTTGAATCCGGCATGTTATATTTTAGTTCCCATATTTTTTTCCAGACATCCTTTCCTCCTTGTAACCATCTCCACCATAATTTGGCACCTAAAATCTTATTTAGCATTTCAGGATCCCTTATACCCAAACCTCCCTCCTCCTTTCTTTTTACCAGGTTTTTCCATGAGACTAAGGCCCATTTCCTTTGTTGTTTAGGTCCTCCCCAACACTATAAATAAATTTAACTTTAAATAAAATTTAACTTATTTAAACATAATATTAAAACTTCATAACTTACCACTATAAGCATCATCCCAAAACTTCATGAATAAATATATATTCAAAGTCAAGTGCTGAATGGGACAACCAACTCTATATTATTCAATAATTGTTTTGGATATATATGTCATCTACAAAGCTACAATTATATTTACTTAAATTAAGTGCTTATATGTTTGTAAATAAATGCTTCCAAGTGGTAAATTGTGGAGCAATGTTGCCTGTGCAAGAAAATAAAACCAAATCAGTTTTGTAAGTTGGAAATTCGTCTCATACAATGAATAAATAATTCTTTAAACCATTCAGTTCTGCATAAAACTATTACATACTAGGTCTCGCGAGAGTTGATCCATTGTGGGACTTCGACTGCCCGTCAAGAAAGGATATAAATCTTATAATAAATTGAATAGAGCAGCTCAAGTCCTGGAATCTATCTAATATTATGCATTATTACATATTTGCAGGTATTATTATAGAATTTACCTGTCAAGAAAAAGAAAAATATTCACAAACCAAAATTCTAGTGAGTACACTATTCTACAACTAATCTGTAGACCTGTAAATAAATTCAATTTTATTTCAAATAAAAATCAATTAATTAAAACAACCTTTGAATTTCACATGAAGTCTCTGATGTTGAAACTTCGGACCACGGTCGACACCTTTAGCACTAGATCCATGAATCCTTTGCCATCAACACCCAATTCTTCAGCAGAAAATTTATTTCTCGCCAGTATTCACCCTACTATATTCGAAAGGGAAGGGAAGCATATAAGGCCTTCTTGACATTCCCATGAATTCTTTTGCTCTCACTGTTCTCCCAAATTGAGCTAATCATCACATAAACTTTGGTCTCACATGTGTTTGAAAGACTTGATTCTTTTAGTAGTCAATAGTTCTATCACACATATTTTTCTCGTTTTCCTCCTGTTATCTCCATAAGGAGAGAAGGCAATATCTTCATTGAAGAAGAAATATTTGCTTGTTGATGATGGAGGTTGGCTGAAAAATATCAAATCATGAACTTTAAAATATTGTTTGGCCATCTCAGATGAAGAAACGACCACTGGTAGGACAGAGCCGAAGCGCAATACAAAATGGGGCCATATTTGTCTGTGAGCCGCTTAAGAGCGTTGTGAACCAAAAATATCAATATTGGTGTAGATTTCGGATGACTGGCCACAGATAGGGTTATGGAGGCAATTCTACAGAATGGTTTCCGCCTCCTATTTTGAAAAGCAGAGGCGGTCTTATTCAAAATCTCATCATCCCGCTATGAATTTGAAAATCCATGGTTGATTATGCATGATGCATCATGTATGGTAGTGGGTTACTGCAGAACATGAACAGGCGCTAATTCTTAACGAAACAAAGGTAGATAAACATGAGGCAGACATAGCCGAAGAGTGGAAGCAGGGGTTAAAATCGATGTCTGTATGTACATTTTGACCTTTTCTAAATCATAGTTGATGATTAATATTGGAATTTTTTAGCTAGAGAAATAAGGCTAGTGTTATTTTCACCTCCATAGAAACACAAATGCTAAGTCTTTACAGCCCTCTTTATGTCATCCCATGTTCCATCTCGCAGCCTGACCATGCTTCCATCGCATGTTACATGTTACATCTGGCGACCCGACCATGCATCCATCTCCAACCTCAGGTGATTACACATAGGTATGTATGTACATATATAACCCATCATTTTCCGGTCGGCACTCTCTCAAAAGGCTACACCATTCCGACTTACGCCTGTCATATAGTTAATGCAGACTATCCACCTATATCTATTGAATACCACAAGATTTCAAACTCAAGAAGTTGAGCGGTAAATTTTCAAAATTCAAATGAAATGGTGGGTGGGTGGCTATTGATGGTGGTGGGGAAAGAAGAGGGAAAATAATGGAAGGGCTTATGGAATTCTCTGCCCCCAATTTATTCATCTCTACTCCCGCTTGCACCTCGCTGAAGGAAACCAGGGAAGCAATCAACCTGGAACATCCGTCTCTAGACGAGAAAAGTCTCACTTATGAACATTGCCTACCACTAATAAGGACGCTAGAGAGCCCAAAGAGCAGGGACTGCAGTGAATTAATGTCATTGAATCAGGGTGCAATGAAGGGTATCCAGACGTAGGCTTTCTGATTCGCATCCCATGGAGGCTGATGCCTGGGAAAATCTCTAGAGGTTACTATTGTATTTCGCAGCAAGCCTGTGGGCACCATTTCTGCATTGGATTCCAACGAAGAGGCACTGAATTATAATCAGGTAGGTCTTCTGAATTTCTTCATATAATTGTGTTCTTTAATGGGATTCGAACCCGGGCCAAACTGACTGGGCGATGGTGCCTTCAGGTATATAGCTGACCGATCTTGCCTTAGCGCTAGCTTTGGTGATGGATCGAGATTGTTTCAATCTTTGGAACTCTAATTGCGCCTTCAGCGGAGTGGAAATTCCATACTCAAGTCAAATAGGAAGACAGGAACAACGAGAACGAGTTTGCCCCGTTGGATTGAGCAAAGGAGGGTCATGATTTACCGTGGAAAAAACAAAGGGAACTGTTGTAAATTCAAAGTTATTCTCACCGTAGATATGAATATCATTAACATTGCTAAGTCACGTTGAAGTGTAGCTAAACTCGTTTGAAAAATGATGTGGATTTTTGTTATAAATATTAAAGTAAAAATATATATTAAGTCTACATGTGTGTATGTTTTGGCAGTAATTAAAACGATGGAATGGGAATGGTAAACAAGAGGAACCCTGAGCTTGTATTCATTAATTAATTAATTGATCTTGGACTATGTTTACTGGATCTTATGTTTGAAATAAATTTTGGAAATCTGCTATTGTTGGAAGACCAGTTTTAAAGCATATAGATAGATGGTCAAGGTGAGAGTCTTCTTAAACAAAGATGATAAACCCTCTTTTGAAAAGCTAGTTTGAAAGGCTAGGTTGGTGAGTTAATACAATGAAGTTTTATTTTTAGAAAAGATTAATCACATAATTTTTGAAGTGGGATGGTGAGATTGTTGTAAGAAAAAAATGGAGCACAAAATTAAGATCAGAATAATGAAAGTTAGCGATAGCACTTAGTGAAAGTCATGGGGGCAGAAGTGGAGATTAGTAACCATCTTTTATAAAGATTAGAATGATGAAAGTTAACGATAACACTTAGTGAAAGTCCTGGGGCAAAAGTGGAGATTAGTTACTAAAGTCTTGGGGCAGAAGTGGAGATTAGTTAACCCTAAGGTTAACTTTTTTAAAGGTGATGTCTATTAGATATATTGTTTCAAGAATTATATGTCTTTCTTTAATGGTTAGGAATTTTCTCCGAAAAAGGAGGCTGGCATTTTCTTTTCTGTTGTGATTGAGACATGCGTTTTTTCCTAAATAATCTTTTTCGAAGACCGAAGAATTACTATCTTCGGTTTATTTTTTTGGGTAATGGAAGGTTCCATTTTTGTAGATACCTTGCATCGTCAATATTAAAGTTGCCAGTCCCCTTGGATTTCTTTACGCACTTAGTTTTCTACCAATATTTTTGTGACTCTGCCACGTTTTTCAATGAATTATATTAAATGTTTATTGTTTTTTCTATACATTTTCACATGTAAATAAAAGCACTTAGTTTTCTGCCAATATTTTTGTGATTCTGTCGTGTTTTTCAATGAATTATTTAAATGTTTATTGTTTTTTCTGTACATTTTCACATGTAAATAAAACAAAGGCAAATATTTATTACTCTATAGCTTTGAGAAACCGGTTTAATTATAAGAATATGTCTTGTTAGGTAATGTGAATATGAGATAACTGGTAGTAATTTATATATTCAAAAATTTTAATTTAAAAGTTCTGAATAAAAAATGTTTAAATTGTTAAAATTACTTAATTTTAATATGATTTGAGCCATTTTAACTATTATTTTTAACATGATTTGAACCACTCTAACTATTTAATATGGTTAGATTTTTACCCACAAAATTTTTAATCAATATTTTTTTTACTATAACATACTTTAATAAAATATCTTATCATCCCTATTTCATGAACTAGAATCCTATATCCTTTTAATGTCAAAATATATAACCCATTTTATTTTTCAAAATTATATAGAATAAATTGAAATGCACTATCCTCTTGCTTGTTACCTCTGTTATTTTCATTCATGGTTATAGCATCTTTATCACTCATCCGTTCGTTGCCAGCACCTTAGCATGTTTAATCATTGATTAAAAAAACTCCGCTTGCATTGAAATCCTGTATTAAAATCAATGCTTAATAATAGGTAAACAATCTATGAATCTGAAAGGGGATATTTTGACAATTTTCAGTATAGAAATCATATGTTATAAAAGGTAGAAAACTTGAATGCTGAATAGGGATTATTTTGACAATTTTCAGTAATAGTATTTATATTATTATTGAAGTTATATAAGATAAAAAAAAATTTAATTATATAAACTAAATCATTAAGTAAACATTTTTATAACTCATTTAAGTTAAGTTGCGGTGTTTTGGTATTTTTAATGATTATTAAAAAATAATGGTTGGTTTGAATTGTTTAGTAAGATATATATTTAATAAAAAGTCATATTGCAATATGTCATTTTTTATTTGTATAAATGAATGGTGTATATATGAATTGTGTGTATAAAATTATTTGAAAAAAAAAAAAAAAACTTCATTTAAAAATTTATGTATTTAAATTTCAATTATATTTTTATATTAAAATAAATTGATAAAATTGTTAAAGCTTTTAGTTGTACTTGAGTTAGAAATACAGTTATTTGAATCAACATATTTATATTTTAACATTTCAATTATATTTTTATCTTAAAATGAATTGATAAAGTTTTAGCTATAGTTGAGTTAGAAATGCAGTTTGAAAATAATTTTAAATGATTTACTAATTAAACTTATAAAATTTAACTCAGAAAATCCAAACACTCATATGCTCAAATTCTCATAGTATCCACACTTAAAATAGGTTTTTGAAAAACCTCTACGATGTCCTATTTTGTTGTATCCATTACCCATTTGGGGATGACATGCTATGTATTTCTTCACTAAGAGATGGTGATCTCTCATCCTCAGTGCGTGAGATGTTTAGAATCTTCATAACTTTGTTGAGCTAAATGTTTAGCATCTCCATAACTTTGTTGGGCTCTTCCTGTACTTTGACATGTACCTTTTCTTATTGTTGTTTATTTGATACCAATTTCTCAAACATGAGTATCTCTCCTTTGTGCCTACAATGTTTATAGTCTCTGCAATTTGTTCTTTTCAGTTCTTTAAAGGACTTGTAGTTTTGTCCATTGATTTTCTCTATTGCAATTGCATCTACGTGGAATTCTATATTGGAGATACCTCTACATTGGATTTTAACTCTACTCTAATAATAGTTAGTAAATAAAGGAATTTATTGACAATTCCATGGTCAATATATCCACCAAAATTATCATAATTCTAGATAAAAGCCACTATGCCTTAGCAATAAATAAACAATTAAACATAAACAAAACATGAAAGAAAAATAAATACTTGACTCAACCACAACTATCTAATTTTTATCTAATATCTAATTATAATATGATAGTTAAAATTATAGAACTAACTCATTATACAAAATAATGAATTATAATTCCCGCTTTCAGGTGGTCTGTTTGTGAAAACTGATATATGTAAAACTTTTTATATCCTTAATAAAAAGTTTTCGATTTTTTTCTCCGGAAAAAAAATAAAATAATGAATTATAACATGTTTTATACCATATATAATAATAAAAGAATAAATAATCTAATTGATATTGTTAAACAGACATGGTCAGGGAGAACAAATAGGAAAACAATAGGAAAGATAAATCATTCAGTACAATTTTTATTCACAAAAGATGTACATTTATAGTACAATATGGTGACTGTTGGGATTCACATCCCAAGGTC
>APFE030804827.1:6177-18831 GCA_000404065.3 Pinus taeda
AGAAATGATTTGGTTACAAAGGTTTCTGGATGAATTGGGTAAGAAGCAGGAGTTGGGAAAGTTATACAGTGACAGCCAGAGTGCCATACATCTTGCAAAGAACTCTGCATTTCATTCCAAGACTAAACGTATACAACTCAAGTACCATTTCATATGTTTAGCGTTGGAAGATGGACATTTGAAGATGGAAAAGATACAAACTAGCCAGAATCCTACAGATATGTTAACAAAAATTGTAATCAGGGAGAAATTGAGAATCTGCTTTGTTTCAATTGGTCTTCAAGTATGATGAATAAGATGAGAAACAACCAGGTTCAAAGTGGAGTCATTGTCCAGCAAATGAAGCAGTGGTAGAGTTGCTATAATCAGTCTCCAAGTGGGAGATTGTTGGGTGTGGAGCCTAATTATCTTCTGCATTCAAAGGTATCACTGCATTGGACCCTAGTTGCCACCCGTAAAATATTTGCTACAAGAGGGGTCTGGTGGGGCTGTGACCTTTTGGGAGCCCCCCTTGCTATGGAGCCTGATTATCTTTTGTATTCAAAGGTATCACCGCATTAGACCCTAGTTCGAAATGGAGCAGCAATTCCGCCCATAAAATATTTGTTGTAGGAGGGGTCCGGGGTTGGGGGGGGGGTTTGCGACCTTTTGGGAGGCTCCCCCTGGTAGGGGGAACGGAGGCAACGCCCCCAAAGCTAATAATAGACGTAAAATTGCCTTGTAAAATGTTGTAATTTCATAGTCAATCTGAGCCGTTCATTAGGTGGAGATCTGACGATAGAAGTTATGTTTAATTTACGGATTTTTTGCCCTAGAAGGCAACCCCTTGCTATATATGAGGGAATTGTATTGCGTCTATGTAGATATGTACTCTGAGTGAGGAAGAGATAGGAGATTGAGAGTGAAGAGGGAATTATAACAGATATAATGTAGGTTGTATCTCTTTAGTTTGCTGGATAATAAAAGGAAGGACTAGTTGTTTCTCCATGGACGTAGCCCAAACTGGGTGAACCATGTATATGTGTCTCTCTTGTTTTATGTGTTTTCTGTGTTTATATTTCTGCAATATTTTATGTGTTCGATTGCTCTTTAATATATAATTTTCTAACAAATTTGGCCACTTGCAATAGGAAACGTACCATAAAATAAAAAATATGGTGGGGACATAAAAATTTATCACATGAGAAAAACCCAACCATGAGCTCTACCCCTATCATTATGGCCATCATCCTGGTTCCTAGGGCCCCTTATGTGAGCCCCCTGCATCATTAAGGAACACATGATTGTCCCAACTCCTAGTGGGTGATGAACTTCCCCACCCTAAGGGGGTATCCACTGCTATGTCATTCACATCATGCTCTCATTTCGTGGAGGTCCGAGTAGTTAGAAAAATATAAATAAATAAAAAGGAAAAAGGCATATGAAAAAGGGTGTAAAAAAATGGTCAAGGTAACTCATCTACCATGATTTCTCCCTCCAACATCTATACACCCATGTGTGGGCCTCCCTCATTATAGCTACCCTTGTACCATGACCTGTGGCTTGGAGCCTTCCCTTCTACCCCATCCTGTCCCATCATTATTTCATACGACACCTATCGCCTGACGTATGTACCATGGACTTGTCACTCCCTTATTGGTTGAAACTCTTAGGGTCCTATAATTTATAGGACCAATTGATGATTATCTGTTTATTTTTATGTTACGAGATATTGTAAATAATGTTTTATTCTGCAAATTATTTCCAAGAAAAGAAAAACAAAACCAAAAGCAAAAAGTGAAAGAGAAAACAAGAAAAGGATATATATATATATATATATGTGTGTGGTGTGTATATATATATATATATATGTGTGTGTGTGAAAAAAAAATGAAAATAGCCCCAAAAGTGAGCCAGTTCAAATGCCACTTCAATTCAAAAAAACAGAGATATATTGAAAAAAATAAAAAAAATAAAATATGATGAAATACACCTTAGAAATATTAAAATAATGCAATTGCTAGTCTGAATGTTGCATTAAAGGATGAATAAATGTATTTAATTAGTGTAATCACACAGTATAAGCATGATTAGAATAGTGGTAATAAAATGTGTTTAATTAGTTTAATTTCACCATTTAAGTGTGATTAGATTAGTGTTAATAAAGTCATATTTGATCTGACATTTTTCGTCATTTTTTAATAAAGTGCGGGTTGAAAATGAGGGTCATGATCTAACTCGCCCAGATAAATGGCAGGAGATCACTTCAACCCCCGTCCCTCCGACTTATAATTGAGGGAGGGTTTGAAAAGTGGATTCCCCTTATACCATTTATGCCACGTGGTGCTCCCTGGCTGATTTCAGATGCCCCCCCGCCTAAAACCCCCTACCTTTCACCCACCCCCCCGCCACTGAAATCCACCTTCCCTTCTTCCCACCTTATTATAACTGTTAACTTCGCGCTTCCCTCTCCAATCCTCTCTCACCAAGCATCACCTCCACCCCACTCCACTACTGCCAAGTGGCACATCCCATCTAACTCCGCTTCCTCTGTAGTCACATTCCTTCTCGCCCAGTCTATGATTCATTGGACTTCCTTGGCAAGGAATCATACCAATGAATTCACCTTCAATGATTATGTTGACCATTTCTTCTATGCAGTTGATTGCCTATTGAATAGTGATGTTGAACCAAGGATAAGACCTGAGATAAAAATATTTCTACATCTAAATGAGCAAACCAAGATAGGTGATTGGTACATTTACCAAAATTACACTGAGATCAGAGTGTATGGGTGCAAATTTCCTCCATAAAGGTTTCCCAAATTTGTTACTATGAGAATTTTTTCACTAGAATATATTAGACAAATGATTAATATGGATGAGTTTCACTTTGTGGCAGCCAAGAAGAGATCTCAATTCTAGATTAAAAAACAGGTTGGGCCTTTTATTTGAAATTCCAAGATAGCTGTTGTACCTCTGAGATAGTAGTAGGTCAAGCTACCAATGCCAGAGCATCTAAAATAATTGTTTTGGGATTTTTGGTTTTAATTTTGGAAGACCAATGAATGAAGACAAATGTAGAATTTAAATACTTAATCCTTTGGGTTATATTAATATTTCAGCAAAGGGCTGCTATAAGGCTTTACAAAGTGATATAGATAAAAAATAGTGGTGTGTAGAAGACAACAAATAATATAATTATCACATTTTTCTAGACTGTAAAACAGAACAATCATAAGTGTGAAAAACTTCTAAACTACGTTCCAAAGGTTCAAGGGGATATACTTAAGCTTACACAAGATGGCTGATGATTAATTGATTAGAGGGGATTAGCTAAATAAACAGTTCATTAATCCATTCTCTTAATAGATGATCACTTCAGGAGCTTATAGGAATCAATTGAGACACAAATTGTTCCTACCTAGATATCTCTGTAAGTTATAAGCATACGAAGAAAAAAATGATGATTGAAAACTGGAAAAACTTACAGGATAACACAAACTGTGTGAAACCAAATTCAAAATCCTCTGCTTTGTATTAAGGTTCCAAAAAAACTGAGTACATCAAGTGTCTGCAAAAGCTTCCTTCAAAATTGCAACCAGGTTCAAAGGAGAATGAACAGTCAAGACTTTACAAGCAATGAACAATGATTCTTCAACTTCCAACACTTTACAACTCGAGAAGGGAGTTGTTTATATAATAATGAAAGTAAGGAAATATCCTAAAAACTGATTAAGATTTATTCCAGGAAAGGGAAGATCTTCATGCAAGAAGATAGGGGCAGTTGTTTGAACTGCTTCGTGCTGTTCCCTTTATTCAGGTTGTGTTGGCTTTGTTATCTGATATTTTTCCCCTTTAGCTGATCGTTTGTTGGCATCCTTCACGTTGGCAGATTGCTTCATTTAACCTTTTTACGTGATAATGCTTTAAAATCTGTTTAATATGCTTTCACCTTGTAGAGTAACCTTTACTGTGTTCCTTTTACCCTTACTATGCATTTCAGATTTTTACTGTGTGTTTTCAACAGTAAATCGCTTTGGATTTTATGTTACAAAGTGAAGCGATTTGATATGGTCTTCATATTTGTCTTCAAACTATATGCAAGATTTTTTTTATAAGCCTGGAACAACAATCTTCACCTACAAAACAGAGAAATCATTAAGAAAACATTGGTGACAGAGAAGATGGCGATGACTTTATAGAGCTTGAAAGGCTACCGGGGCATATTGGAAGGTGAAATGATAGTTTATATGGTAGCAGAGGCTTAATGGAGGTCTCTCTGTGTAAATTGTAACAACAAAGCAAAATGATGTTTAAATGGAAAAACAGAGAAACAAAATTCTTTTTGAATTAAGGTGGACTTGAAATTATATAAACCTAGGCGAATAAATGTCGTCGGGTCTGTGCAGATCGCAATCAAAGTTAGGCGGGGGTAAGCCAATCACAGAGGAATGCGATACGATAGGGGCTGGACGTGAAATGGTGAATATATCATGGTTAATACTATGTCGGGTCCAGGTTCCCGTCACATATCAAAGATCGCAATGGCAGAGGGTGCATGCGTTGGACGAGACTTTGCGATGGAGGCGGACACGATATGAATATGGATTATGATATATATTTGGTTAGTTCCGGGCCCATCGTTGATCGCATATCGCAATCAGAGCTTAGCAATGGCGGAGGGTTGTTGCTTCGGCCAAGACCCGCGACGATGGGTAGACGCGATGTGGCAATACATTTTGATATATATTTGCATCGGGTCCGTGCCCTTCGCAATCGCATATCGCAATGCGGGGAGAGTGAATGCACGTTGAAAGTTTTCGATCTGTCGATGCGATGTGTTCAAATAAATATAAATGTATAGTCTTATAACAAAACTAAGGATTTGGGGATATTTTAATAAAGGAATTAATAATACGGGAAAGGGAAAATATTAAGGGTTTAATACATTAAGTTAGTATTAATATGAAATATGAGTGGAAAGGAAAAATGCGTTAAGTATAATGATTTTTATGTTTTATTTGCTTTTCACATATGCATTAATACTTAGGGAAAACATCATTTTGTGGGTTTTTGGATAAAAAGGGATTTTACATGGGGTTTTTACTTTTCCTAGGTAAAAGGGGTTTTGACCTTAGGAAAAGGGGTTTTTATGAAATTGAATGAATATGAATGTATGAAGGTGGGAAGGGGAAATTAGTGAATATAGGGATGAATGGAGATGAATGGGAAGTTAATTAATTGATCATGTAGATCATCATTTGCTTTGGGTAATTGCCTCATGGACATAGAAACATATGGTAAAACATGATAAATGTACATTTGTCCAATCAATAATCAAACTTCTGCAACCTTTCTTCTACTTACACTTTACCTGTCCTATCATTTTTTCTTCACTTAATGGGTGCATTTAAGCTAGCAAACCCTTTTCCTTTATTTTTATTTAAAAAAAATGAATTATCTAATTCTACCCTTATAACTTCCAAGGGCTCAGATTAAACTAATGAGCACCTTATTATTCTATACCTAATTACTGATCTGCCAAGATTAAACAGTTTGGCCAGATCTTTATTCTCTAACTATAACATCAAATTTGAAACATGAAGCAGTCAAGATTAAACAATTTCACTGTCATGGGTTGTGGCATTTATGACAAGATACACACAAACGTTATTTTGTAAAAAAATAGTAGTGGCATTTTAGACTTGCTCACTTTAAGAATTTATTTATTTTCTTTTCTTTCTAACCTAACATTTTCATTTTTCCTTGATTTTTTAGAGCATCTAACCTAACATTTTATTTGATATGGACATCATTATCAAAATATTTCCTAACATTTTATGAAGTATTCTTTTTGTCCATATCCTAGCTTAACATTTTTGAAAAAAAAAATCTTTTTGTTGACTAATTTATTCTATCTTATCAAAACCAAAAAATGCTACAACAATAGTAGCCGAAGAAGTAGATCTTCTCCTCAAGCAGATGAATTTTAAACTCAACGTCACCTGGTCATATGACCCTTTGGGTATAATTTCAAAACTAAGAGTAGAGCAGAAGCCTACTCCCTACACTCATAATCCTAGGCCAAAAATAGAAAAATATATGAATCAGGATCAATGGCAGAAAAATACTTTGCAAGAGGCAGAAGAATAGGTACACTCTACAACGACATCACAGACTCCAACACCACAGGAGAAGCATAAAAAAAGACCAAGGGAAGATGTTTTCCCTTCAGTCACAGAAATTCATGGGAAAGAGTTTCAGATTTACAAGAAGAGATAGAAGACCAATCCAACAAAAGAATCCTTTTAAGAGGAAAATGTATAGTCCACCATAGTTTTGATAGGCCTTATACTTCTACCAGGAATGAAGATATTTTCATAGGATCTCCATCATCTTCAACTTCCCAAGAGCCACTGGAAACATCTCAATCAGGAGAATTGGTTCATGACCAAGATGAACCAAGTATATTTGCCAAGTATATGCTTCTTTCTTCCTTTGACACGTAGAAAGGAAAGATGCAGATATCCTTCCTCCAGGTTGAGGTTCCTTTTCCCAAAACCCCAGATGATTACAAGAAATATATATTTTCTTTCAATGTTAATCAAATCCAACCCATTGAGCAGATGGACTTACACAAACAAACAAGGGAGATTTTGTTGACTTAGGGTGTCCTGACCCAGGTTCGAAGTTAGCTACGCCAACCAACAAAACCCTACACTACTGGTCCTTTCGGCAATAACCCGCATAGCACAACCTGTAGTCTCACCCGAAGTAGTATGGGGGGATGCAAGAACCAAGTTTTTGCATCCAGAGAATAGTGTGATGTCTTTTAGTTCCTTAGATCTGCCTTCACGTAGATTGATAAACTATTAGGGCTTGCCGCTGCACTCCGTTAAAACAACCTTCAGACCTTCGCCAAGGTCTACGATAAATCCCTATGGACCTTTAACAATTAATTTTCCTACTTACGCACATCAAAGAGTAGTCCTAAATTATTGTTTGTGCAAATTTACTTAAGTTATTAGTAAACATAAGAGAATTCATCATAGTCTTCGCAGAAGTACTTAGACATGCATTGTGTACATCATTAACACTTATTCCAGAGAATCGCATAACATTCAATCAATATCTCATAAAACAAATCGTTCATTGAAAACATATAACATTAACAGAGATAAACATAAATACTCAATAATTCTTCTAAAAACTGTCTTTATTGATCTTCAATTCAGGATTACATACTCAAAACTGCCCTATGCACACAACTGCAAGGGTCCGCGCACTCAGCTGTAGACTCTACCTAGGCCTCTGCACACTAAGCTGTAGAGCCTTTCTTCTTCTATATTACCCACTTCTCTATCCTCTCTCTTTCTCTCCCTTACTTAGTTACCTCTTCCTTTCACTAAGACTCATTATTTATAAACTTTTTCATACAATACCATAGTCCATGGACCATGGGTGAATATAAAAATGACTCAAAACTTATCCAAAATAAAGGGCTAAGCCCCTTTGACTCCTATTCATCTATGCGCTCCACATCCACAAATCGCAGAGACTTTACATTATTTACAAAATTGTACCAAAAATTGGGTTATCTTAACACCAAACTAACCTAGGGGACCCCATGCCAATAGGCCCACAACAAAAAGATCATGACTCGCCCTTGAGTCACTCTTCTCACGTCGCGATCTTACTGCGAAGATCTGTGAGCTCCACCTAGATCACTGCAACTTCAACAATACTTTGTGTCACTGCTTGTTGAACCTCCCCGACCAATCTTTCAGTGGTTGGTCCCTCTACTGCGAGCCTCATCGTTTGTTGTGTCTTATGCAGTTCCTTAAGATTATATTGAAGGGAAGTCACGACCTGATAAACCTCCTCTAATCAAGGCTGCAACCTGGCCTTTATCAAGGCTTCTTTCTTCTGCGCTTCATCTACCTATGGTAGTAGCTGCTTTCCTTCTTGTAATTTGGCAAGGCGTTGCACTGGTGCTAAGGTGCATTAATTTCCCTAACCTCATCATATTGGCATTGCAGCTCCCTTTGTTTTGTGTTCAATTTCTGCAGGTTCAGGTCCTCCTACAGATTGGTCAATAGTTCCATAGCCTTCTCAAACAGCACCACACAGTCAGTGACTATGGCATCCAAGGCTGCCATTCCTTCCTTTATTTTGAGTCTGCACTGCTCCCGAACCTTAGACGGAGTCATGGGATGCAACTTTAACTGCAGCTCTGCAATCTTCATGTTGAACTCGAAAGTGACTTGTCCAACTTATGCTTTAGCTTCACGCAGGCTAGCAGCTAGTTTTCTAATTTTGGCTTTTAGCTGTGCATCCTCCGGATGTGAAGCTCAGGCACTGTCTTGCATGCCTTTGCTACCGTTGACTCCAGACTTGAAAAATCGTCTGAAGTGTCTCCTTTTCCTTTAGAGCCTGCGTATTTTCAACGAACATCTGCTCATTGTTGATTTTGTACTCACTTATGAGGTTGAAGGTGCACTACTCCTTGGTTCTCAATTCATCTTCCACCCCCGTATGTAGTGCGTGGAGGGTTTTGTTGGAGAGCACAGCTATGTTCAGTCCTATGTTCTTGATTGTACTTAGTATAATACGAACATCGGTAGACTCTGCGTGAATGGACCCGTCTGGCAATGGTATGGTCTGAGATCCAGGGGCCTTACGATCTTTACTGCTTAGGTTGTCCCGGGTGTCAAGCTCGCTTGCTCTGCACTCTCTTGTCCAACGGCCACCTATATTCTTCTTGTTTGGATCTGCAGCTTGCACAGATCCTTCTAGACGCTCCCCAACATCTGCATGTATTGCTACTCAAATAGCTGCATCACTTATGTCGTTGTATCCCTGATTTTGTCACTGATCTCATCAAGATCATCTTCTGTTAGCACCATGGGATCAACCTGTGACTTATAAGATTTCTACTTTTTCCACGTTGCACCTTACTTCTCCTTGCCACGTCTTTTCAAAATAAATGGGGTGCTCTACCCCTCATCGCCTGCATCGCCTTGTCCTGAAAGTTCTTCTTCCTTTATCTTCGGTGAAGGTGACTTGTCACCTTTTTGTGACTCATGTTGTCCTTGTTCTGTCTGCTCCTTAGCAGCACGATCTTGCTCTATGCAATCCTTTTTTGCAACTTCCTTCTTTTTCTATTCTACTAGGGTATGCACAAATTTCTTAGTGACCTCCTTTCGCTTCTATGCAATAGAAATTTCCGCACCCGTGCTATTTCCAGCATCAAAGTCTGATGGGGTGAGCCACTCTGTAGGCCATTTCCTACAATTCCCGCACGTCCGTTTTTGACAACAAATAGGGAAACTGGTGTCATTTCTGGTCTGGATCCTTTCGTGCTTGGATATAGTTTATGTGGAAGTCAACTTTAAATGCCGCGTAGGTTGACAACTATGTGAAAAAGGTTGGGGACAACATCAGACGCTGACTGATTGCCATATGGAGATCCATTTCCACCAGAATCCAAAATATCTTTGTCTCTGTGATTCGCACGACATCCTTTGTAGACCATAAGGAAGAAAATTGCGTAGCGTCCGGCAATCCTTCCTCGAGTAGAGGAAGGCTATCCTCCGGCAATCTTCGTGCAACGAGAAAAATTGACAAAAACAACCAAGAGTAGTGGAACAGATTCTTTTCGTCCTGGGATTCTTGGTAGTTCGCTAAGAACTCCTAACAGAGTTACATTGACCAATTAAATTGCACACCTTTCGCACACTGTACAACAAGGAAAACTACAGGCGCTGGAACTTCATCCGCGCAACATTTTCTCATAACCTTCCTTGCTAAAATCCGGGCAGTGAATTGACCTGCCTGGTCTTTTATGGAAAGGATAGAATACCCTCATGATTTATTGAGGAGGCTATAATCCCTCTTCATCCTTTCTGCAAGATCTTTCTCCCTATTCTTCCCTCCAAAATCCTTCATTAGGTTCGCGCCTTTGTAAGGCAGCCATGTGATTCTGTGAATTAGCATGTCCATGATGGGGATAGGCTCTCCTAGCCATAAGCACACATCATGCACCAGTGTGAGGAGTTGGCGCACGCATTTCTTATTAATGTGGGTGCGGTGATAATGTGGCACCAACAATAGATTGAGCAACACTGATTTCTCGACGCCGCGGACCCATTCCTCCGTTTCCAATACTGTAACACTTGTTTCCTCATAATAGACCTTCTGCATATATTTGTCCATCACCAAATGCGGAAATTTAGTGTGGTTTGTGAGGCCGTAATCCTCCATTTTTAACAACGGGATCCTCACGAACCGAGGGCCTTCAAAAGGGACCTGCTCATGTAGTAGGGGCATGGATACTCTAAATTTCTCGGCATCCAGTCTTTTGTGACCTTTGCTTTGCCCTTCCGCACAAGGATATATTTAGGTAGCCTTGTCATGGGTTCCACCCCTTCAGCATCAATGTCCTCTATTCCCTGGAATTCTTTCGCCTCCATGTCCACTACCGTCTCTGGCTGCTTATCTTTCTTCTATTTTGCCTGGTTTTTGGTATGTTTTCATGGGGAGGCACGCACTAGCACCTTCTTTTTCTTATCTTTCATAGATTGTTTAGGCTTGGCAGGTTGACTTTCTCTTGGAGGGGTAGGCTTCGGCCTAGGCAACCTCGGCATCGTAGGCACAGTAGTCGGAGCTTCCATACTTACAACTTCTGGGGCAACGGTCTCAGAGGCAACATCGCCAGTACTAATAGTTTCAGTAGGACTTGGTGCAAACATTTTCTTAAGAATAAGCTTCTGGCTTATCTCAGGCAATTCAGCAAACACTGGGCTGATGACTAAATCTTCTCAAACCAATCGGTTCATAGACAATAGATAGTAAAATTCACCAATAATTCTGAGAGCGCAAAGTGTTCTTTGTTGGACCAGCACACGTAATTTATAGGGTCTTTGAATTCAAATGTGACTGTTCCCCCCAATTTCTAACAATAAATGTTGTTTTGGCGGTAGATCTTCAAATATTTTTGCCTTAATTGTGCCACCTCGCTCCACTTAACCTCTTTTAGCCATCAAGTCATGAACAGTAACTCTAACAGTCATTTTCCTGTTGCGCTACATGGTGCATTCCTCCATGGCACAAATTCATGAGTTGCATCTTCGTCACTCTCCGCGCAACTTGCTTGCTTCGTTGTCCTCCAAGTTGGGAAGTGTAGTTTATTCACACTCCCTTGCAACTGCCTGGAGCACTGAGACTATCCTATTGCCATATAGTCATTGTGCATGATCCCCTGTATACAAATTCAACCTGATCCCATTCACTCTTCCTGCGAAGGGTTCCTCTTTCAACTTCATGAGCTGAATTGCGTCTCCATTTGTAATTTCTTTAACAATATATGACCCTAAACAATGCATCTGGAATTTAACTGGAAATTTAGTTAATTTACTATCATATAACGAGACAATATCATTTACCTTGAATGTGCAAAGCTTGATATGGCGATCATGCCACGCTTTTTTGCATTCCTTTTGTACTTGTTGATGGAATCCTACCAAAAATCGAGCTCCATCAGCTGCACGAGTCATTCCTCCAAGGCCTTGCAATCCACCATACTCGTCAGAGCTTCTATGCACAAGTTAGGCACAATGTACTCCATTGACATTATGACTTCGACCCCATATACTAATATGAATGACGTTTATCCTGTTAGCTTCTTACAAGTAGTATTGTAAGTCCATAGTACTGCTGGTATGTGCACATCCCAGTCATTCCACTGCGCATTGCAGATCTTCGTCAGCACATTCTCCAAAATCTTATTAAAGGCTTCAACAGATCCATTTTCCTAGGGGTGATATGGTATACTCTTCTGATGGTAGACATAAAAATATTCAGTCAACACACTAATCATTTCGTTCAGAAAGTGTGTACCTCTGTCACTTATCAACATTTTCGGACAACCAAATCTAATTAAGACATACTCAAACAAGAACTTTGTTGTTGTATCCCCTGTATAATCCTTAACTGGCATGCTTCTATCCATCTGGTTAGATATTCCATTGCGGTGATAATATAGCACGCACTTATTTTCTTTCCCGAGGGTTGAATTGGCCAAACAAAATCAATCGCCCACTTCTCAAATGCCTGCAAGTACACCTGACGATGTAGTGGTAACTCATCCCTTCGTGAGGGTCTATCAGTTCTTTGACATGCATTGCATGCCTTACAATACACCTTGGAATCCATGTTGGCCACCATAGACCTGCGCGAAAAATCTTCTACGCAGTTGTCGTAACTGCATAATGGCCACTTGCAGCTCTTGCATGAACTTCAGCGAGAACGTTATCCCGCTCAAAGTTTGGCACATATCTTCGCAATATTTCATCGACCCCCATTTTATACAAATGTCCTACAATGACTGAAAAATCAGTGATGCGCACTACTAATTCCTTCTTTTGTTGGCATATATATCCTTCTGGTGTCATCCCTGTAGTTAAGAAGTGAATAATGTTTGCAAAATGGTCATACACTACACGCACCGCAAAGAGCTGTGCATCTGGAAACCCTTCCTCCAGATTATTAGGCTCCTCTCCTATCTCGATCCGCGACAGATGGTCAAGTCCCATATTTAACCTCCCTAGCTTCACAATGACTTCAAAGTCATACTCCTGAAATAGTAGCAACCATCTGCAGATCTTCCCCCCCC
>APFE030804828.1:0-10144 GCA_000404065.3 Pinus taeda
TCTAAATTTAATTCTTTCTCATTAAATATTAAGAAATATCAAATCATAAGTGGAGCACTAAAACATAATCGTTTCATACATGATACACAATGTTCTCCAACTAAAAAAGATTGACAAAATATATACGGCAGTCAGTTGTTACACACCACATCGTTCTTTCTAACTTTCAAAATAATAAATTATAGCCCTCGCAAGAACAGTCAATGTAGATTTTCGTTCGGTTTTTTAAGAAATTTTATATTATAGGGTCTTCTGGATTTAGAGCTCGTGGCAGGATGAGGAGCGATAGGGTTTTCATTGGATTTGCATCCCAAGTGGCTGACGACAAGCTTCTGCTCATTAGTGTGGCTCCCGCCCATCATGGCAATGGAGCTCTGGTGTATTGGCATGAGGGCAGTCATGGCATTGATCGAGTTGGTCTTCTGGTGAAGCGTTGGTACCCTATTTCAAAAAAAGGGTGGCGAGGTCTATGCGAATCACAAAAAAAAATGGCATTATGATGCGAATGAACTTATTCTGACCGCAGATCTGTTATATTTTAACCCTAATTTGTTACGAAAAGTTTATAAACCGACAGATCTGGTGGTTTCCTTCCATATCTCCGCGAAATCTCTGATAAATACCTTAGATATGCAATTATTGTTATGGTAGCGTGTAGATCTGACGTCGTGTATGATCGATGGGCACGTAGAGCATTCTCTCTCCACCTTTAAAGATTTGGCTCCAGATCAAGGCACTTCGCAGTGGGATGTTCTGGATTTCTCGAAAACCCTAATCGGGATATCCGTCGTCTTTAGGGTTTAACCTCAGATATTGTAAAATATTTAGAGAATAATATTGAAAATATTATGGGCATTCTGATGAAGTGAAAAAACTTGATCTGAGAGTGTAAATTCTTGCAGGGTGATAAGCGACAGAAAGATTACTGCATCATACATGACTCCGTTATCATAAACTTGAGGCTGCGGGGAGGTACATGACTCCGTTATCTTAAAATTGAGGCTGCGGGGAGGTTCTTTAGGATCCAACAAGGGAGAGCCCCAGGGTTAAGCCGATTAGGTATTAATTTCTCGTGCATTCGAGGCTGGAAGGAAGAAGCATAGTATGATTGTGCAGAGCCAAAATATTCCAGACCCATATATCGTTGATCATATGGAACATGCTCCAATTACGGTATACAAAAGGTAAAGGATATGTTTAATGTACTCCAATCTCGAGGTATTGTATTCATGTTTAACATATTATAATCTAAATTGGACGATCTACATGAGTGGGTTTTCACTAATTGAACTCCAAATTGTGACATTTGTAACCACCCTCTCCCACATTTATCTAATTTTACTGGCGTGCTAGGGTAAACATGAGACGAAGAGTTAGTATGACATAAACTGACTTCCAAGCTTTGGTTATGAAAGTGAGACCGATAACTTACAATTCAGAGACATTCCTCAGGGCTTACATGACGCTTAGGGGCCAAAGAACCATCCCAGGTGACCAAACCCTGAGTTGGGGCTACTTTTCTCTGACTTAACAGACCAACTGCACGCACAAGCTTACAAGGGTGCGGTTATAGGGCTCAAACTGCATGCATGACACTGCTTCCATGCGGTTATAGCCCAAAATTCTAGTTGAGAGTGTGCGGTTCCGAGATCTGAGCCACAATTCTAGGCCAACCTCCAGACCACTGCCCAGAACTATCTAAGACTTTCTAGAATCATTATTGACATGAGAACAAAGCTAAACATTCAAAATCGAATTAAGAACTTGACCTAACTAGGCCTAACCATGATAATCATTTTGTCAAATACATGGTAAACATGTAAGCTATAGGCCATGAATGCATATATGATCATAAGAATTTGAAACTTATCTGAGAATCACCAAGAAGGTCTAATGCCTTCTCATAATAGTTGTAGTAACACTTGTTGGCCCATGCATTCATTAAC
Source organism: Pinus taeda (assembly GCA_000404065.3). Taxonomy (NCBI): domain Eukaryota; kingdom Viridiplantae; phylum Streptophyta; class Pinopsida; order Pinales; family Pinaceae; genus Pinus; species Pinus taeda. Next base: position 1,947 of record APFE030804828.1, read on the forward strand.
CATCAAATACTTATCAAGTTCTGAACAAGTCATAGCTAGAGCACATTACTAATCTATGCTTATCAACAAATTATTAAGCATGACAAAAAAACCTTCAAATCATTATAATAACAAGTACAAGTGCTCATAGAATACAATAGGAAAATAACTCTTATTAACTTATGCAGAAACCAACCAAGTCAGGGACTTCCACGGACTACCCAACCATAGATTGGGTTTAACCATATCTTTCTTTCAGCCAATCACCCCCGTGCCATCTTCCAAGCATGAATATGGGATCTCATGACATAAACAACTAGGGCTTACCAGAGGTTAAACTATCTCTACCTTCAGGCTACCCCGATCTCACCAAAATTGGTAAAGATTTTAGAAATCCTAAAACATGCTTAGATGCCTCAGAGTTTCTTCACCATTACCTTGAGGAATTTGATTGTCTCCACCCACCTGTCAAGGTCCCGAAGATTAAACCACCTCCACCCGCAACCCTTGGGAATTTTTCTGAGACCACTTCACCCAGTTCCAAAACCTTCCAACAATCCAAAGCTCAACCGAGAAAAGAATCCCATCACACCATGGTTATCCGAGAAATATCAAGGTAAAGTTGAAACCATTATCAAAACCAACAAAACCCATGCCAATGATAGCAAATGAATCAAATGAACAAATGCATATACCATGAATTCACAAATACGCTAGGAAATCACACATGCAGCCTAGTCTCTGCAAAATCCTCTTGTTGAAGTTTCTCAATCCAACCTTCCTTGCTTTTCCTTCCTTTGCCTTCCTTTGCTTGCTTTATCCTCTTGGTGCTCTTCTCCCTCTAAAACTAATTCTAAAGCCAAACTGACAAAAAGTTGTGAATTGATCCCTAGAAGCCTTTTTATCATTGAGACCCCTATTTTCTTCATTTTCCTTCTAATTTCTCTCTCATGCAAATCTGTGAACCTTCATCTCGCTTTTCTCTCAATTTCCTTTATTTTCATAAATAAATTTCAATTAATGCCTCCTTCCCTTATAATGCCTTTGTCAATTTCTTTAACCATAATAAATCAAAAGTGACACCCACTAGAATGTTTTGCCCGAAATTCAGTTTGGAATACATGTCCCATGACCTTGGTCTTATTTTGGTTTGATTAACCTTTATTACATGAACTTTTAACTTGGGGTTGTTATAAACCCCTCCCCCTTAAGGGAACACCGTCTTCGGTGTTCTATGACAACTATGACCAACAAAACTGCTGAAAACCAAAACATATTGCCCGTGGAGCTTTATAACATAGCTCAATGCAGTATTTACCATAAACAATTGTTGAAAACCATGACCAACATGACAATCATATCGCTTATTGGAGCTTTATAACACAACTCGTTGCGTTTTTTACAATAACAACCATACACATATATACAACTTGAGTGGGCCTAATGGTTAAGAGCATGTGTTTCCTCCTAAGAGGTCACAGGTTCAAAACCAGAGGAGGGTAGAGTATGTATGCCTTCGTAGACTTATCAGTCAAATCGCTGCGCGGAGGTGGGTCCCTTGTCCCACAAACAAGGGGGTCTCATACACCAATTTGGTGTCTGGCTTGGCCGTGACTTTAAAAATGGATATTGATATTATTATTATTATTATACATACATATACCAAAACTCATCTACTTGAACCAAAAAATAATGAAGGATATAAAGCATGCATTTGATCACTATCTAATCAACCATCTCCCATGTAGCTTCATCGAGCCCAAAGTGCTTCCACTACACTTTATCTTGCTCGATTGCTTTGTCCTAGAGCATGAGTTGTTTTTTCTATAATATGCACTGAGGTTCTGATTGGAATTCTCCTTCTAGCTCCACCTGCAATACAAACTAGTCAATCACATGATCAACATCCTTGACATATCTCTTAAGCAATGAGACATGGAAAACATCTTGGACTTTCACTGTTGGTGGTAGTGCAAGTTTGTATGCCACTTGTCCAATCCTCCAAAGGATCTCGAAAGGCTCGCAATATTGAGGTGCCAACTTGGCACATGACCCAATACTTAAGGAGCTCTTCTTGGGCTTGATGTGCAAGTACGCATGCTCCCCAACCTGAAACTCCTTAAATGCCCTGTGCTGATCTACACAATTTTTCTGCCTGTCCTGTGCTGCCTTTAAGTTCTTCTTGATAACCTGCATTTCTTGTTCCATCTCTACCAACATGTTTGGTCCAATAAGTACCCTGTTCACTGGATCACTCCAATTGATAGGAGTATTACTACTCTGCCCATAAAGTGCCTCAAATGGAATCATCTTCAAGGATTCTTGATACCCATTATTGTACGTAAATTCTACTAGTGGAAGATACTCTTCCCACTTCCTTTGTTGGTGCATAACATACATCCTTAAAATATCCTCCATAATCCTATTAATCTTCTCTGTCTGCAGATGATGGGCTTTACTAAAATCCAACTATGTCCCCAAACTTGCAAACAAATCCTTTGAAAACCTAGAAGTGAACTTGGCATCTCTGTCTAATATGATCTTCTTAGGAACACCATACAATGTCACTATCTCCCTGATGAAGACCTGAGCTACCTCACTAGTTGAATTAGTAGACTTTACTGGAATGAAGTGAGCTACCTTGGTCAACCTGTTAACCACAACCATGATGGAATCATGTTGCATGGATGCCTTCAACAAGATTATAATGAAATCCATGGAAATGACCTCCTATTTCCATTCTAGAAATAGAATTAGCTGCAATAAACCACCTAGATGTTTGCGCTCTAATTTTACCTGTTGACACTCCAAACATCTAGCTACAAATTTAGCCACTTCCTTTTTCAAGTTTGACCAGTAGTAAAAATTCTTTACAACTGTTAAAGTTTTCTGATATCCCGGGCGACCTAAATACGACTTAACATGAAATTATCTCAAGATAAGATTCTTTAGTTCAGTATTATCTGGCACTTAGATCCTGTCCCTAATTCTCACCAAACCATATATTGTGAGATGATAATACACGTCTTGATCACTTGTACCCTGCTGCTGTAACTTGTGCTTAAGCTTCTGGTGTCTGTCATCCTGCTGTCTTGTCTGCAAGATCTACTCCTGCAAATCTGTCCCATATGAACTAATAGTTGCAGTGTGATTTACATGTAATCTTCTACTAAGAGCATCTACAACCTTGTTCTCCTTACCCTTGATATACTTGATCTAAAAGTCAAACTCACTTAGTGTGGCCAACCATCTAGCTTACTTGACATTCATATTAGATTGGTCAAACAAGTATCTCAATGCACTGTGATCACTCATCAAAAAACTCTTGCCAAGAGGATAATGCCTCCACATCTTCAATGCATGAATGGTCACTACCAACTCAAGATCATGAGTCACATAATTCTTCTTGTGCTCATTCAGTTCCTTGACTTGTAGCATACCACTATTCCCTCTTGCATCAAGATTCCACCAAGTCCTCTCTTACAAGAATTTGTACACACCACAGAGTCGTTATCTAGATATGCAATCTTTAGAACTAGAGAATTTGTAAGAAACTGCTTCAACTACTTAAAACTAGCTGCACATTCATCTGTCCATTCAAATTCTTTTCTTTCCTCTGCAATTATGTAATTGGATAGGAAATCCATGAGAATTTCTTGATGAACCACTTGTAATAACTTGCTAATCCCATGAATGATCTGACCTCATCCACACTCCTAGGAGCTTCCCATTCCATGATAGCTCTGATCTTCTTCCGGTCCATTGTTATATCTTCCTTGGAAATGACTTGTCCCAAGTAATGAACTTTTGTTTGAAAGAAACAACACTTAATAGGCTTTGCATACAACTTATGCTCTCTCAACAATCTCAATATTGTTGCCAGGTGTTCTGCATGCTCTTCCTCATTCTTAGAATATATCAATATATCATCAATGAATACTATCGAAAACTTATCCAGATAAGGACAAAATACACTATTCATCAAACACATGAAAGTAGTTGGAGAATTATTCAAATCAAAAGGAACCACAACAAACTCATAATGCCCACACCTGGTCAAGAAAGCAGTCTTGCAGATGTCCTCTTCTTTAATACGTACCTGATGATATCTTGGTTTCAAGTCAATCTTCGAGAACATTGCTGCTCCCTTTAATTGATCTAATAAATCATCGATCCTCGGTAATGGATATATATTCTTGATAGTCACCTTTTTCAACTGCCTATAATCTATTCACAATATGAGAGTACCATCATTCTTATTCACAAACAACATTGGTGCACCCCAAGGCAACACACTTGGCCTTATGTATCCCTTGTCAAGCATTTCATTCAACTGTAGCTTCATTTCCACTAAATATGGAGTGCTCATCCTATAATGTGCCTTTGATGCTGGTGTTAATCCTATAATCTAAAAATGGGAGAAAATTTTGATCGTCTTTTGACACTTTGCAAGCCTGATAAACTTGGGTTTGTAAAATGTAAAATTAGTTTCACAATCTCTTCAAAGATGATGAGTTAAGTTTTTACATGAACTTAAAAGTAACACAAATTCATATGCAACTCAATATGAACATCATGAATAGACAAAACCAGTGAGTGATAATGAAGTTCACCCCTCCTGGGTTATGTCTCTGGGCCTTGCTCAAATGGCTAGACCGCTATATTGATTTCAACAACAAATGAGGACATTACAAATTGTTAACTCTCGAGTGGATTGTTTCTCCTACAAAGAAACATTCTCCTACAAATAATTCTCACTCAAAAGACGACTCTCTACAACAAATCATGATTATGTCAACATAAAAAAGACTCTCTCACAATAGGTACTTGTGCTCCACCTGAAATAGAAAAGCATAAACATACAAATACTTCACAATGAAGTGTTGAAAATGGCTTCTTTCATAAGCACATTAATAAAAGACTAATAATAGCTACTCTATTGAACTAACAACTGCTGCAGATGAAACTAGAAGGCTAGAAAACCTCTAACTAGGCTCTTTCCATTCTCAAATATGCCTCCATCTTGCTACAAAACTCTCTCTGCCTCTAGCTCTAAAGGACCCGAGTCTTCAAAAATTGCATCATATAGTTCTCAAATAAGAAATATGAGGTTGTCATTGAGTTTAGGACACTCAAAAACCCCTATCTAGGTTCTTCTTGAGCTCAAAAAGGTTAAAAAATGAGCAAGATATGCCTCTTGGAACCAAGCTCTGCTATCTGTCCTGCAAATTGGCAATAAATGCTAACCGTTTTACGAATTCCACCCTTACACAGTCCGTCAAGCGAGAATTTTTCCTAGGACCAACGGGATTCTTTCCACAAAATGGGCAAATTTTCACATCCTTAACCGTGCCAATAACTCTTAAGCGCCAAATTTCCGACCCCGAAACACTATCGTATGGGCACATATGGCCGTGGTCGGGCACCACGCACCAGAACCTCTTCTGAAGCACTCATTGGTAGTTTTTTCGATACCATATGGCCAAGGGTTGGGCCACGTGCCCACCACAGCCTCTGAGTCCTCCGCCTCAACGCCATCGGTTCCGGGGAACATAAATGTGACCGGGGCTGGGCGGTTAAGCCTTAGCCTTTGCCTTCGGTCGTGTGGTTACTGCATGAGACTCGAGTCCAAGGCCTAATTGCCCTACCCCACTCTCTTCCTGCCTCGGCATATGGAAAGTTAGGTGACCAGGGCTAGGGCCAAGTGGCCTGCCCTCTCTGCCATATCGCTTTCATTGTCTGCCAAGGGTTGATGGTGGCGATAAGACCAAGGCCGGGCCTAGTCCCCACCCTCTCCGTCAGAGCTCCCCCTCCACATTTATGACATGGGGCTTGATATAACTGCTCGACCCCTCCCCTACAATTGCGACCGTTGAAATTTAAATATAACCTGTGTTAGGTCCCTATACTACTCGTGTAACCCCTTATTGTTATTAGTACAACCCCCTTATTATATTGTTGTACCCATGTAGTCCCCATATTGTTACTTTTGTGCCCCATAGAAGCCCACTATTGTTATTATTGTGCCCTTACATTATTATTGTTATCGCGGCTCTGATTATATTATGACCCCTTAGACTCCTATATATAGAAAGGAGGTCTTGTAATTTGTATCATCTAAGAATTGTTCATTTGTGTAATGTAAAGGAGGTTGCTCCCTTGAAGAAGCTTATGACTAAGGCGTTCATCTCTCTTTTCTATCTTTTTGTGAGTTGGTTTCATAACATTTGGAGTCAGAGCTTTGGATTCTAGGATTTCGCTGCTCTAAACAGGTCAGCGTGGCATTTGTGCTATAAATTTTTTTTTCTGTGATGTTTCAGAAGCTAAAAAAAAAACCCATTTGAGAAGAAATTGCACTGAAGCTCGGGTCCAAATTTCATATCTTGTCTCACTATATTTTTGGAGATATGATTTGATGAATTTAGGGCTTTTGCAAGCTCTAGAATTTCATCTAAAATAGGTCATCGTAGAATGTGCGCTATAACTCTTTCGCTACAAAGTTTCAGAAGCTAAAAAAAACCCATTTGAGAAGAAATTGGTCTGAACCATGGCTCTGAATTTCAGATCCTTTCTCGCTATATTTGCAAAGATATAAGCTAAGGAAGTTAGGGTTTTTGGAGATCCCTGAATTACATTCCAAACAGGTCACCTGGGGAAAATAACCATAACTTTTGTTTTGAGCATCAGACTGAAATCTCGTAAGAAGTTACAGAAAGAGGACGGACTGTAGTTTCCTGTGTATATTTCTCAGATCCACACATGGTACTTCATACAGGTTCGCTCTTCTACAAAGGTATATAATTAGGTCATCTTAGGAGATTGTGCATAACTATTTCTTGGAAAATCTAAATTCGATCAGACTGGTGGCCTTGGAAAGAGGACATAGAGGGTTGCTGCAAGTTGTAATTTTAGAGCTTAAAGATCCGAAAGTAAAGAGTTACAGTCGTTTCAAGATCAAGCTCCTAAAATCAAGAAAAAGCGAGATGAGGAAGTTTGATGGCAAGGATCCGGTAAATTGGATACTACAAACGGAGAAATATTTTGATCTAGATGGTGTACCACTATTACAGAAGGTATGTATTACATCTTCATATTTAGAACAAGATCAATTTTTATGGTATAAAGGGCTTTGTTCTCGTAAACAAATTGTTACGTGGTCAATTTTCGCGGAGGAAATTATAGCACATTATGAGAATACAAAGAGCAACACCTTCTTTAGAGCAAAACCACAACAATTGGAAGAAATAAGAGAAAAAAGGGATTTGTTACAAAGTGGAAAGCAAAATTATTCCAACAAGGAATTCTACCCCTCACAACTATAAAGATGGAAGTGTTGTTTCTCCTAGCCTTCCACAACCTACAAGGCTTACGCCACAACAATTGGAAGAAAAAAGAGAAAAAGGGATTTGTTACAATTGTGATAGCAAATGCACTAAAGGTCATAAGTGTGCTAAGAAGAAATTATTTTACATAGAGTATGAAGAGGAGGAAGAAAAGGATCAAGAAACATCAAAAGAAGAGGATATACACCAGGACCCAATCCCAGAGAAAGAAGAAATGAATCTGATCATATCTTGTAAAACATTGGCAAGAATTACCACTCCTCAAACTCCCAAGATAGAAAGACATATCAAAAAGAAAAAGGTTCAAGAAGTGAAAGATCACATCAAGAAAGAATAAATGAATCCAACCATATCTTGTAATGCATTGGCAGGAATTACCACTCCTCAAGCTATCCATATAGAAGGACATATCAAGAAACGCGTCGACAAACCACACTGGTTGGTTCGAAACACGTTGACAAATGATTATTGATGTGATTTCGCCGAAAATTCTCTAAACAAGAAAAAAAATGTTCAAGAAGTGAAAGATCACATCGAGCATCAAGAAATGAATCCAACCATATATTGTAAATCATTGGAAGAAATTACCACTCCTCAAACTCTCAAGATAGAAGGACATATCAAGAAGAAAAAGGTTCAAGCAGTGAAATATCACATCGAGCATCAACAAGAAGTTCTCCAACTTTTAAAGGATAACGCCTACTTTGCTGCAAAATCGATGAAACAACAAGTAGAATCAAACAGTCAATAGTAAAAAATGTTTTTGACGTAGGTCATGGGTATTTTTTACTGCTACTCTCAAGCGAGCTATTATGAGAAGGAAATGTTGCAATACTACATGCACTTAAGAAAATGGCGACCTTACGAATGGGAAAG
>APFE030804828.1:10164-20885 GCA_000404065.3 Pinus taeda
AGACTCCTATATATAGAAAGGAGGTCTTGTCATTTGTATCATCTAAGAATTTTTCATTTGTGTAATGTAAAGGAGGTTGCCCCCTCGAAGAGGCTTATTACTAAGGCGTTCATCTCTCTTTTCTATCTTTTTGTGAGTTGGTTTCATAACAACCTGCAACCATAGTTTATTAAGAACCATGGTCACAGTGTGATGGTAAGGCATTGGATTGTTGTGCAGGAGGTCGAGGGGTCGAACCCCACTGAGGCTAGTCGACCCTTATAAAATTTTGACCAACCATGGAGGGCCACTTGGTGCCCTCTCATTGGGCCACGTGGCACCTCATAAATGGTCCACATCACAAAAAAACCAACCAATCAAATGTCACCCTCCCAAATTGTACAGTGATGCCACGTTTCAAGCCCTATTGGTCCGTACTGTCCACTATGCCTATCCAGTCAGTTGTTGATGTCAGCATGACATCAGCTGTACGGCCTACCCAGTTAGTAGCCTAGTAAACTCTGCTGTTGACTTTTTAGTTGTTGGGCCAAAAATTTAGAACACCATAACTTCTTCCTACGACATTGGATTGAGGCAATTCAAGCAACATTGGAATGAGGACGACAAACACTAAGATCTGAAATCAGTTTCGGGAGATTCCGACCAATTTCATTTTTAAGCATATTTTTGATCTTCGGATCATACCTCCCCACTAGGAACTTTTGGACCTCCAAACGTCTATCTTCACTCAACAAATAAGTGACGAAACAACTCATTTACTTTCCCAATCTTAATCCTTCTTGCTCTGCTTGAATTGATGCCTTTGAGCCTCATTCAAGGCACTCCACATCACCTCTATGTGAAGTCCTTATCTGCCTGACAATAATTGTGGCTTGCTACAATTCCCTTAAACATTCAAGAACCAAATTTTCATTGGATGGAACCTGAACATTCTCTTCGAGACAATCTTTCTTTGGCTCAAACAAACTTCACCTTGAAGTCTTTCTTTGCTGAAAACAAACTTGATCTTCCACCTAGAAATCATAAGCAACTCAGTGCTTTCCATGCATTGCTACACACTTTGCTTTGCTGTCCTCAAGATGTACTTGTACTCTTTGATGCACTAGTTGCATTTGTCAAATGCCTTACTTAGCTTTTCCCACATCGCTATGGTCATATTCTGCACAATCTTTACCAAATATCAAATTCACAAACAAGCTTCACATATAAATACTTGTATTGGTGAGTGCTTGACACAATTGTAGACATATTGGATGAAATACAAATGCTCAGCCAAAAAGTCCCATACAAGTTGACTCATCATCAAGCTAAGATAACATAACATGCCAAAGAAAACACTGTTGTATATAAGTGATTTATTCATGACATCACTTTACAAAGTACCCAAATGGGAATATACAACAAGTAATTACAATTTTACAAAGCAAGCTAACTATAGAAAATAGTCTACCCTTTCTTTGCCTAACCAGGCTTATGGGTTCTCTTTCTGCACTTGCTTTGCTTCAAAGGGTGCTTCAAGAACTACACCAATTTCCACTTTTCCACTTGTCACTTTCCTTGTAGGGGATCACTTGATCTCTTTGTCCTTCTTGGGATGAATTTTTGGATGGAGTTTCCAACATTTTTCAATCCGATGCCCATTCATGCTACAATGGGTACAAAAATGATTATGCTTGCCCATTGACAAGGAAGTCTTCCTACCTGGGAGAGGTTCCTCATGTCTTGTCCCAAGGATTTGATCCATTTTTTTGACCATCTCCTTATGTTGCTCACAATCAGCCACACATTGGTCAAATGCATCACAAAATGTACATGGCAACATTTCCCATAAATGATCATAGGCACAAACATTTCTAGAATCCCCATGACGCTTATACCTGTCTTTTGGGCTGTGACTTTAACGAGGAGAACTAGACTTCGCTTGTCCTTCGGAACGCTCATCTCTCAACGAAGATGCTTTTTCACTATCACTACCATCATGGTGTGTTGTATCATCACTTTGTAGGAGCCCATTTGGCATGAACTCCATACTCGAAGATCTCTTTGCCTCAATAATTTTGGAGCACCCTCCAATTTATTCATGGCCATAACCCGATCCTTCATACTGTGGTTGTTCCTTCACTTCGATATGATTAATTATTCCTTGGCCATTGACTTTGAGGCCTCTTCCATCATAACCCATATGAGTTAAAAGCTTCATACCAATACCTTTGGTATGTTTTTCGAAATATGCAAAAATGTGTTATCAACTTTAGTTGAAGGAGTAGAACTATATATACTAATTACCCCCTTTTGACATGCACCCATATTTTTTTTCATATGTTTATGAAGAAGTGGATGATGTCTCTAGCCAACCAATTTTACCAACTGACACATATGGAGAATCTTTCAGATGTTGGAAAAAATCACAAGCATCATTTTCAACATAGGATCCATATCTTGTGGACTAACCATGCCCACAAATTGGTTTCATCTTTGAGGTACTCTTTGCTGCTTCGAGGATGGAACACTCACCAATTTGTTCTCCTATAATATGCTGTAACTGCAGGCGCATTTTCCTTTTCTCCTCCTCTACAACTTCCCACAATATTTTTAGCTCGACATTCTCCATTCGAAGAGATAAATTAATCTCCTCCAACTCTTGGAGTTTTTCAAGATTTAGTTTCTTACAAATACTTGCAATCTGGTCAGAAGTCACTCTGATATCATGTGATCTAAAAATGGAAGAAAACTTTGATCATCCTATGAGACTTTGCAAGCCTGATAATCTTGGGTCTTTAAAATGTAAAATTAGTTTCACAATCTCTTCAAAGATGATGAATTAAGTTTTCACATGAACTGAAAAGTAACACAAATTCATATATAACTCAAGATGACAATCATGAAGAGATAAAACTAGCAAGTGATAACAAAATTCACCCCTCCTAGGCTACGTCTTCGGGCCTTGCTCCAATGGCTAGACCTCTATATTGATTTGAACATCAAATGAGCACATTACAAATTGTTGATTTTGGAGTGGCTTGTTTCTCATACAAAGGATTCTCACTCAAAATATGACTCTCTACAACAAGTCATGATTATGTCAACATAAAAAGGACTCTCTCACAATAGGTCCTTGTACTCCACCTGAAATAAAAAAGCATAAACATACAACTACTTCAAAATGAAGTGTTGAAAGGGCTTCTTTCATAAGCACATTGAGAAAAGACCAAAAATAACTTCTGTATTGAAGTAACAATTGTTGCAGATGAAATTATAAGGCTGGAAAACCTCTAACTAGGCTCTTTACATGCTTAAATATGCCTCCATATTGATGCAAAACTCTCTATGCCTCTAGCACTAAAGGACTTGAATATGAAAAAAACATATCATACAATGCTCAAATCAGAAATATGAGTATGTCATTGAGTTCAAGACACTCAAAAACCCCTATCTAGGCTCTTCTTTAGCTCAAAAATGTTAAAAACTGAGTAAGATATGCCTCTTGGAACCAAGCTCTTCTATCTGTACTGCAAATTGGCAAAACCTACTAATTGTTCTACAAATTCCACCTTTACATAGTCCGTCGAGTAACAATTTTTCCTGGGACCGGTGGGATTCTTGTTGCAAAAGGGGAAATTTGTGACCTCTTTAACCGTGCCAATAACTCTTAAACGCCAAATTCTCGGCCCCCAAACGTGGTCGTATGGGCACATATCGCCGTGGCTTGGTGCCACGCGCCGGACCCTCCTTAGAAGCACTCACATGTGGTCATATTGGTTCCATATGACCAAGGAATGGGCCACATTCTGCCTCGACCTTTAAGCCCTCTGCCTCAACCCGTCGGTTCCGAGGAACATAAATGTAAGCGAGGCCAAGGATTAACCACCGACCTGATTTGTTTATGAAACTTGAAGGTGATATACAAATTGCAAGTGAAATTTTGTGTATTTTGGGTAATGGATCAAGTTACAAAACACATAAACAAATGATTTTTAAACTTAGTTAACAACCAAAATAGAGACAAAATACCATATCAGAAACATGTAACAACAAACATGATAAATGAGTTCACCCCTCTCTTGGGCTACATCTCCTGGTCTAACTTCCAATGCAGGGCCTCTTTCATTAAGTGCTCAAATTTGCATTTTCATGGCTTTACAATGCTTAGAATGAAAAACAAATGTCTCCAATGGATCTAGAACTGTAAAAAAACCCCATATGGGTTTTTTCTGCACCTCATTTGGCAAAAAATAGAGAAAGTTATGCATGTTACAAGTTTTTCCCCATTTCCATAGCTAACCATCCTCCAATTCGACAAAAATCTAGCTTGAGAGCCCCAAACCTGGAATCAGCGCGTAAACCTAGCCTGCAATCCCACCCGATGGGCAAAATTGTCGGACAATTAACTTGTCCACTAATGCCCAGTTTCCAAAATTTGAGGTCATATAGGGCCACATGCCCAAGGGTTGGGGCTAACCGCCCGCCCCTGTTTTGTGAGCCCCCAACACCTGGGATCGTGGTCATATTATCATGTCTGTGACCACATCGTGTGCCAAATACTGTGGGTGCGCACCAATTGTCAAGGGTCATGGTCATGTGACGGGCCATAGGCCCTGGGGCTGACCCCCTCTTTGCATCCTAGGGGTTGGCCCCTTTTCGCTTTCTGCCATAGGTTCTCACCATGATGCCTTGTGTTGTGGGCTATGACCACGGGGGTGGGGCTAAGCCCTGGACTTTGGTCCCGCCCCTTGGTTCTAAGGGTGCAGGGACAAGGAATGGGGCTTAGCCTTGGCCCCAATCTCCAATGAATTGCGCAATCATTGAAATATGGCCGAGAGACATATTATATTAAGACTCATAGTGTAGGCATGTTGGTAAAGGTTTGTGATTGCTTGGAAGGAGTCTCTGGTTCAATTCTCATGGGGTGCTTCGGCCTCCATACAAAACATTTGACTTGTACCTGGAGGTCACGTCGCTGCCTCCTATTGGCCCACACGACATCCCACCATTGGCCCTTCAATTACACAGTGAACGTTGCATATATATTAAAACAAATTTGAACCACCAATATATTAAAAAAATTCTAATCCAATAAAATTCCAAATTTTTAGACCAAACTGGAGAGGCCAAGTGGCAGCTTGCCACTAGGCCAAAATGTCTAGCTACCTTGTCAATTATGCAATTTTTTTCCTGTTTGGGAATTTGATTAGAACGGGATATCGAGAGCATACAATATTGGTTTTGAATGATTCAAGTTGCGTTGGATTCAGATCGTTGAGATCTATCCAATTGTATAGGTTTCGAGCTCTGTTGCACAATTGAATTTTGAGCACTAAATTGATCCCTTGGATCACTCCTCCCCATTGGAAACTTTTGGACCTCCAAAAGACTACTTTCAGTCAACAAATAGATGAGGATATAGGTCCCTCACCCTCCCAACCTCAATCTATTTAGCTTTGCTTGGATTTGTGCCTTTGTGACCAACACGAAGGTACTCCACATTCCCTCGTTTTGAAGTTCTTGTCCTTTTGTCAAGGATAGTATCCTGTTGCAATTCTTCAAGAAATTTTGGAGAGAAATCTTCTATTGAAGGAATTTGAACATGTTCTCCTTGATCATCAATCAAAGGAGGCTCATATAATCTCAAATTCTCAACATTAACAACTACATACATTTGCATATAAGGAGGCAAATCCAACTAGAAGGAATTGTTATCAATCTTTCATAGAATCTTAAAATGTCAATACCTTATTGGTTTTAGTTTTTTTACCGTCTCCTTTAAGTCTCTCCTTGCTAATGTAAAGCTAAAAATAATCTCCAACTTGAAAACTGTGGTCAACACGATGATTATCATGCCTTGTCTTATACTTGGCTTGGCTCTTTTCCAATTGTTCTTGAACCATTTGATGCACCAATTGAACTTTCTCAACAAATCACTTGGCCTTATCAATGTCACTATGACGATCAATAGAAACATCCTTCCCAAATATAAAATATAAAGGGAATTTTGGTAAGTAACCAAAGCATGCCTCAGATGGAGAGGTTTGAGTCAATGAATGCTTTGCCTGGTTATAAGAATATTGAATGTAGTGTAAGTGTTCATCTCAAAGCTTAGGATGTTTGTTGCAATAACCACGAAGAAGATTTACTATTGTTCTGTTCACCACTTCTATCTGACCATCGGTTTGTGGATGGAACGTTGTGCTCTTTTTCAACTTGGTGTTCATGAGTCCCCATAAGCTTGACCAAAAGTTCCTGAAAAATCGAGAATCTCGATTAGAAATAATGGATTTGGGAAACCCAAAATGTACCCATACATGTTGAAAGAAAATTTGTGTAGTCTGTTCAACTGTAACCTGCTTCTTACAAGGCATCAAAATGCACATCTTGCTGAAATGATGGCACCAAAACATAAAGATAATCATGATTTTTTTAGACATAGGCAGTCCTCCTACAAGCTCCATAGAAACACTTTCCCAAGGATGGGAAGGAACTGGAAGTGGAGTATAGAATCCTAAATTTCTATTGCTAGGCTTACTTGTAGCACATAAAGAACATACTCTTACATATTGTGCACACTATCATTCATACAAGGCCAATAATAATACCTTTGTAATTGTGCCATCGTCTCGCCTACACAAAAATGGCCAGCAATAAGAGAAGTATGCACTTCCCTTATGATGTTGACTCTTTCATCCCATGGAATGCATAGCTTGCCAAGATGATACAAAAGTTTATCATGCACATGGTAATTCAATTCCTCTACTTTTTTGACTTGACACAAAGTTTCATATACATCTTTAAAGTCATCATCTAAAGCATACTATTCAACATTGCTCTCATGCATGATATAACTAGCATTTGCACCTAATGTTGCAAAGGAAACGCCGTGAGGCATACAATGTGGAGGAATATTGAAATGTGAATGGGAATTTTTGAAAGCAAGGGTCGATGATAATGAGTTTCAATTGAGGAAGCCATGCCTAAAACCCTATTTGGGGGTTAAAGTGGCTATCAAATGGAATAAAAATAGTCATAAAAAGACATTGAAGTTGTTTAAAAACCTTTGTATCTTGATAAAGATTGCCTAGTTGAAGGTGAAGGTAAACAAATGAATCCAGGTGAACAGGCCGATGATAATGAGTTTCAATTGAGGAAGCCATGCCTAAAACCCTATTCGAGGGTTAAAGTGGCTATAAAATGGATTAAAAATAGTCATAAATAGCCATTGAAGTTGTTTAAACACCTTTGTATCTGGATAAAGATTGCCTAGTTGAAGGTGAAGGTAAACAAATGAATCTAGGTGAACAACAACTGGGTATCCATATCGATTTGGATAAGGTTATTTAAGAAATCATTATTTAAATGAAAATTTTAATTAATATCAAGATATATTTAAAACATGTATTATGTTCATTAAAATAAATTGATTTTTTTTTTTTTAAATATGTCAAAACCCATTGATAATGAATTGGTTGTAAATACATAAACTATCAAAATGGTATTTCATCTTGAAACATCCTTTTTCAAGTTTCAGTTGGAAAATACAAGTAGTAAATTGTAACGGAAGAGGTTAGAGAAGAAATATAATATTCTGAAGAACATTGTGGTTGTCATTCCATATTTGAAGTTGCATCGAAATTTGTTGGAGGCATCAAAGACCTGAAGAAGGAGTAATGAACCTGCAAAATGTATATTTTGTTAGGATTTGTAATATGTAAATTAAGTGTGGAAATTTATTTGTAATATTTTGCATGTGATTTGTGTTAAAATGAAATTGGGATGAATGGAAATGAAGTTACAAGGGAGAGAAACAAGGCACAGTCTAAAGATTGGAGGGGAAATGAGATATGAAATCTTTTATTGGAATGTGCCTATGTAATGATGCATGGAATCTAGATTGTACATAAAGGTGCATTGAATATATAGACATTATTACAAGCCCATTCAAACCCAAGTGTGACATCAACTTTAGATTCACTAAACCCTTAGATGAATTTTTGCTAATTATAGCCCAGGTTGGTTTGGTAATAAATTTGGGTTTTACTTGGATTGAACTTTCTACTAAAATAACAGAGGTTTTGGTCTTTTGTGAATTAAAATTCATGCAATTTGAGTGTTTTTGAAAAGTA
This sequence comes from Pinus taeda, assembly GCA_000404065.3. NCBI lineage: Eukaryota > Viridiplantae > Streptophyta > Pinopsida > Pinales > Pinaceae > Pinus > Pinus taeda. The sequence goes on from APFE030804828.1 coordinate 18,279, forward strand.
ATTTGCATTTTCTTTAACATTGTATACAAAAAAGGTAGCTGCTCTATAGCAAGCCTGGGAAAGATGTCCATGATTATTAAATAAAATGAGGTCAATATTCAATGTCATTGAATAATATTCCCAGTATTAATAACTCTAAATCTATGCTAGTTTATTTCATGAACAGAATAATGAAAGCTAAAAACAGTCACCAAGGGCTTGCAGACTACTTCCTCAATTTATCCTCTACACTCTGACTTATTTGTAATGCAGCCTAGCATGTGAAGGGTGTGCTTGTTAGCAGAGTAGGGTAAAGTATAAAAAAGGCTTAAATACTCGTTATCATCTCATTTCTCTAAACCCTCTCTCCCTTGTTTCTGCACTCCATTTATTCAATATTTCAAGGATTCACTGCCTGTTATCTTCCTTAACTGCTTAATCCATTGAATTCAGTCCAAAATGTAAATACCAAGATGCCTATAGCTACTGCTACTCAATCGATGAGGAAAATCCCCAAAAGAGGGCAGGTGAAGGCAACCATTGCCTCTTCCCTCGCCCAATCCATTAGATCAGTGTTAGGATCCCCTAAATCCTTCAACCACTCTGTTGTTTCCTCTTCCTCTTCTCTCGTGAATGCAAATCGTTTGAGAGCACAATGAATGACTTGCAGATCAAATGGGCTTATCTCCAGAATGTTGATACAGATTTGAGTTTCTGTCATTACAAATTCAATGATGCAGAAATTAAATCATTATGGATGAAAGCATGGGATCTGCAGATCTATTGTCCAAATCATTTGCTCATTTGTCTGACTCTTTTCATCAGATTTGAAGCCTTGCAACACTAATGGAGTTTGCTCTTTATGTTGTAGTGAGTCACCAAATATAAAGAGGGGAAATATTTTCTACTACAACAACTTTTCCTAGTTGCATTTGAAAAGCTCTAAAATACAAAGTTTGTTGATAAGAGATTTTGAGTTGAAATATATGGCACTTGATTCCCCTTGGCATGTGTAACTACTTTTGATCCATTAGTGGTGTTTATAAACTTCATCTATGTATTTGATTGATAGAAATACCCATTAACATGTAGAATAGACTTCAATCCTATTTTTTACATCCAACAGCTAAGAGTTTATTAATTCATCATGCTTTTGATCCATAAGTGAGTGGCAATAAACCTTAACTCTGCATTGAGTGATGAATCATTTGCATGAATGTGTAGTTAATCAGGAACTCAACACTCACTTTGAATGTGTTGTTAATCATTTGAATGTGTGGTTGCGTGAATGTGTTTTGAATCTGTGGTTAATAAAATATGAATCACTTACATGAATGTGTGGTTAACTAGGAACTCAACACTCACTTTGAATGTATGGTTAATCATTTGAATGTGTGGTTAATGAAATATAAATAGTTTGTATTTTGGTAGTGAATGTTAATGATTGAAGTTACATGTAGTTGAATTTATTAAAAAGCTAAAAGATTTTCTATTGTTTATCTTATAACTGTTTAAACTGGAAGGAGATTATAACTGTTCACATAGTTGAAATTTGGAGGATATTCTTTCATTTAGGTTAATGTAATGAAACTCTGAACAATTTATTTTGATTTAGGTTAGTAATGGTCAACAAATTATTTTGAGCTTATAATTGTTCACCTATTTGATGCTTTCATTTGGAGTTGATTATATCATTTAGATTTATTATGACCAGAATCTAATGTGAGTGTCAAATGTGTAGGATGGAGAAAATAGACGTTATGTGTATTCGCAGCAGAGCCAAAATTCTGGGAACTGTAATTTGTGTGGGTGGAGCAATGGTTATGAGTTTCCTTCAAGGTCCTACTCTATCCCAACTCTGGCCTCTGTGGGGAAAATCAACAACAGTTTCCAACACTAATATAGTACACCTAGTGGAAACCATTCTACACGAGGGAGATTCAGGAAACTAGATTAGAGGGTGTATTTACCTTATCTCTGCAGTGATAAATCTTTAATGTTTGTACGAAACAAATTTAACTTTTTCAAAGACGGTTGAATTCCAACCTGGGAAGGCAATAACTCCATTTGGAGGCAACCTGATAGATCTAAACATTCAAGAGTAGTGATATCTCCAAGTGTGGAAAGAATCAAATTCAAATAATCACTCAAATGTAGATGGCTAAGTTGCAATAGATTTCCTTGAAAGCTTGGAAGCATTTCCAGACTTTTACACCTAGAAAGATTGATGTATTGAAGATTTTTTAGATTTCCGAAGGAACTTGGAAGCATCTTCAAACTTTTGCACAATGTCAGATTCATGGTTTGGAGATTTCTCAGATTTTGAAATGAATCTGGAAGCATCTACAAACTTCCACATGTAGGTTTTAACCCCGTACAGAAATTACCTGGATACGAATTCTAAGTCACAGAAAAATAAACAATGCGAGAGCATAACACATAAAAGACATATACACAGAGATTTCCCATTGGATCTCAAAATCGGGACTACCAGCTTGATTTTTCATTATGTTCCTTTCAATGTTACAATACATATTTATACATGCCGAAGCATCCAATACCATGGACCAAAAACCATCGCGTCCAAAACCATGGATTGAAAACCATAGGTAGGTTCGCCCAACCTAA
>APFE030804834.1:0-70989 GCA_000404065.3 Pinus taeda
AGCTCTCTGCAGGTTGCAGCCTGTGTACTGGTAAAGGACTGCACCAGTACAAGACCATTGTAAAAGGAGTTTCTAATGTGAAAGAAGATAGAGACATATTGCAGCAGGTGGTTTTCACCCACATTGGGTTTCCACCTTATATCTGGTGTTCTTTGATGTGACTGTCTGTTTTTTTCTTGTTCATGCTCATTGTTTTATGGTACTGATATGCAAAAATAATTCAAAGTATAAATAAGGAAGAATTGTTAAAAGGACTAGATAATACTGATTCACCCCCCCTCTTAGTATTATTTTCAACACATACTAAAAGTGCAGTGCAGAGGGTGCGATGCATATCACCTTCCCAATGTACAAGGTGTGATGCATACTAAATTTCTCCTCTGTAGGGTACGATGGTCGGGAATGGACAAATGGCAGGGACAAAATGTGAGGTGGAAGATCAAGAAATCTTCCAGAAGCTTCCCCTCTAACACTTGCCTCTCTGTTCTCGACCAGGGATGAGTAAGAGATCATCATTCTCCAAGTGGAAGCAGGAACTATCAGAGAGAGGACACTAATCAAGATCCCAGAAGATGACTCACCTCCCTATAATCATATATATATGGATCCCTCATCACAAAGATCTAGAGGACGGAATTGTGTATCTTATAGAGAAGTGCTATTGGTTTTCTGGTGTACATTCATAGTGTTGGGTGATCTAAGCTTTGCTTGAGGTGAAGAAGGGCTTTCTAGCTGGAGGATGATGCTGGGTCAGAACATATGGTTGTAATCCTCTTGCTACTTTTCATCTTAACAAAGCTATTCTAGTTTTCCTCCATATTCTTGTGTACTTGTTTATATATGCATTTGTATGGTCAACACACATCTGGTCCTGTGTTATTTATGAGTATAGATCTTTGTTCTTCGATAATAGTATGTTGTTGTGATTCCATAGGTGCTCTTTAGGCAGATGAAGAAGAAGCGGCAAAGCTCTATCAGGAAATAGAGGAAATCAAGCGCAAGACTAAGGTTGGTCTCCTTAGTTCTCCTCTTATCTATTTTCATAAAGGAAAATGAAAGTAGACTTTACTTGTTTGTTTCTAAGATAGCCACCCATCTTAGTGAGAATAGCAGCATCTGAGTGGACACTATTCCCGGTAATAGTAGGGTATGTACCCTTCTTTAAGTTAAGTATATTCAAATTGTTGTGTGAATGGGTTTGTAAGATTGTATATTTTTATCTTGAGAAAATTGAGTCCTCTCCAAGTCACTTGCATAGTTTAGATTGTCATAAGAAAAGTAGGTGATTTTCCTTAAAATGTAAACATTTCATTTTAAGTAGTGTGATAATGTGGTTTCAGTGACGCATTAAAAGATGGAAAAAGGCATGAGTGCATATCTAAGAAGATTCTAACAAGGGTTGAAGAGGTGGAATAGTTAGAGGGGTTGGGTGGTTGCAGTGTCACTTAGAGGTGTAGACAAGGAAGTTAAGCACCATGAGAGGTTGTGAACCTAACTTAAGGCATTTGACAAGTTGCAAGAAGACGACTTTGCAGTGGTACTAAGTGAACATTCTTTGATCGAAGTTGATACCCTCTCTTTGCACTACCACATTTCAAGAAGAAGAAGAAATGTGAAATATATGTGCAACCCACTGAAGAAGTTGACAAGATTGTTGCAACATATATAGGTGGTTTTTTCATGTTGCAAAAGGAGGTGTTGGAACTTGGAAGATGACCATTGGAGTAGATTTCTCATGGAGTGTTAAGGAGGTGCAAGGATTGGATAAGGAGTGAATTACACAAATCTAACAAATAGGCCATATTGGGTTAGGATATTGTTGTTTTTGAACATCCAAAATTGAAGGTGCATTTTATGGAGATGTAGTCTAAGTGGTTGGGTGTGGGCCACATCTTATGGGCATCTTGGACTTTTGGTGTGTGTTAGTGGTGTTAGTGCATTGTGCTTGATGAGTACTATCTAGAATGTGTTTCATGAAGGCAAAAAGGCCACAAGTTTGAGATCGCTTAACCATTTCGCATTGTAAGGTGTGTTATGCCCTAGTTTTGAGGAGACAAATAGAACCGTCTTAGAGTGTGATAGGTCATACCATGGAATTAATTCTACTTGCATGGGTTGAGGTGTAAAGGTACCCCATGAATTGAGGAAAATTATTTCAATTCTTACCTATATAGAGTTTTTATGATATAGGATTTATGATTTTTGTTGGGGAATAGAAGAGGAAGATAAGGAAGGAGAGGCACTGAGGTTTGTTGTAAATCAATCAAAAGGAAGGAAAAATGTCTCATATTAGTAGGAATTTTTAAGTTTCCTCTTCAATAGGATTAAATTTTAGTTGGAGCTAGGGAGTTGGCCTAAAGAGCATTGATTGGGTACTCTAGAAATCCAAGACCTAGAATATCCAAGCTAGTCAATTAGATAGATTGGTCTTCAATAAAGGTTGAAAAGGTTAAGGTCCAAATCTCCCCTTTTAAATGTGGGTTTTAAACCTTCCATCTGAGAATGATAAAAATAAGTTCATGATCTTCAAAGGTGGTCCTTGATTTTACCAAAAGTCAATGCGAATGCGTAATCCATGGTGTGATTCTTTCCATTTGAGTTTGGCCTTGAATCTTGAGATCTATCTTGGGTCCAGTTATCAGTATGTCATTTCATTTACGTGTTCAAAAGGTCTTAAATACTGTAGAGGATAAGATGGTTATTTTATAATAACCCTCCCTTGAAACCCTGTAAAGGGATAATGTGCCTCATTTTATTGTCATAATATTTCAATCATAAGATCTTCCTATGAGGATGCCCTTGAAGAGATGGTTTGTAAAGGAAGTGGAAAAAAACAAGTTTGATGTTGAGATGAAAATATGTTAATTTTATTTAACAATGGTATATTATATGTTTAGCACAATTACTTCAATGTTCCTTGAGTAGCCCAATAGCAATTTCAATTAAGATTTCCAGTAGCAATCACATTAACCATTAATCACATTGATAGTAAAAGTAGATACAACATAAAACAGTATGCAGAAGAGAAGCCAAGACAAGAGGAGACCAGATTTGGTAGATGGCAGGGAGAAAACCCAATGTTGGGAAAACCCTTTGATCAATTCTTCTTATTATTATATCAAAAGTTCAGCAGAAAGAGAGAGTACAAAAGTCAAATTGACTTGCCCAATTCAAAGTCAAAACAATCCTATGAATTTATTTAATCAAACTTCCACCCTAACCACAAAGTCAACATTGGTCAATTAAACAATAAATCATCCTCAAAATATCTCTATCCTCCCCAGTCAAACTCGACCTGATCAAGAGGTCAAAGTCAGCCTAAAACAACTTGCTCAAACTTGATGAAAGGAGAGATAAAAATCGTTATAATTTTATGTGGTCAAAATATAGTCAACCATGAAGTTAACGCATGTCCAATTTCCCATATTCCCTCAATTGTTGTGCCCAAAAATGCAGCCGAAAGAGATAGAAAAGATCCTTGAACAATCGCACTCAAATTTGGTCGATAACTCCTTCATCAACGTTGGTCAAACTTAGCTTGCTGGCTGAAATTTCGGTTCTATAATTCAGCTCAGAAAACTTGTCCTTCTTTCCACACGTGTGAGAGAGACAAGTTGCCCAATAGTTGTACAAACCAATGAGAGAAGGAGAGAGAAGAATCTGTGAGTGATGATGATGAAAAATGAGGTGTGAGGTCACTTGTATTTATACAATTCACTGTGGGTGAAGGGACACATCCATTGGGCTTCTTGAAGCTACATTTTGATGTAGTGCCCGACTTGAACAATTTGTACATGTGTGGGCATAAATTCAAAGTCACACTTTCGCTTGTCTTAATGAGATGATCTTTATATCAATTGTGGTCCTCTCGAAAAGAGGAATTTAATGTAATCATCATCTCTAAAATGAGCTACCCCAAGGTGGAATTTGGCCTATTTTCCAATTCTAACACAATCAAAATTTTAAAATATCCTCTAAAAGCCCAAATATAAAATGGGTTAACAAATACCATGACATCCAACTTGTGATCGATGGTGGGAAATCCTGAAAGTATCTCTGAATGAAGATGTCTCATTGAGGTCAAGGTCAAGAAGAGGTATGATGCCTCACTAATTATGTAGTTGACGAAGCTTGAATCTTGGTTTGTTAATTTGGCCCTAAGTAGGCAAGGCAACATGGAAGGAGGTGACCCCCTTGGAAGTGTTTCACAAGGAAAGGCAACATAAGGCCTTATATAAAGATCTAAATAAGAGGACCTCCCTCATAAAAATTTATAGACATGCATTTAAAGAATGTAGATAATGACCCATCCAAATGTTCATAAATACAATAGAACATCCCTTGAATCTCATAATAAATGGGGGCATCTACAGATGAGGTGATCCTTTAATTCTATCTCGTGTATATGAAAAAGCTAGCAGATGTTATTAAGAAGAGGAAGGTCATTATGACTAATTTTAACTCGATGAGAATGTAAACCAACTTTGAATGCACCAAGGGGGATCTGAAGGGAAACATCATGTGCTCTTGTGCATATGTGGTTAAACAAAAAGGCCCCCTTTCATTTGCATGAAGGGAAAGATGAAGTCTAGGTATATTGGATGTATTGTCTATAAATAACTTCTCTAACAACTTGACAAAAACATACAATGATGTCATTTACATTAGAGGTGTAAATCACTTGAATTGTGATACAACTTTAATTTCTCCCCCACAAAAATGTGTCATGCTTCCTTGTGATGATGCTTCAACCCTATTGGAGAATAACCTTATAATGTAAAAGGAATTTAAACATGATGTAACTTTAATAGTGCCCCACATTCACGCTTTGGCTCACCACTTGTGGCTAATTTAAGGTTATTTCAAGCATTGATGTGGATAATATCATTTTATTTCCTCTTATGTATATTATTCTACATTGACACAATTGAGTTTAGTGGTTAAGGACTTAAGATTTAGGAGATTTAGGTGTTATTGGTTAAGGGGTTAGTAGTTAAGGTGTTTAGGCAGTGAACGATTAGGGGTTAAGGTTCATAGGTGAAGAGGATAAGGAGTTATGGATTAGTACGTTCATGGATTATATGTTAGGGGTTAGTGTATTAAAAGTTAATGAGGCAAGGGGTTTATGGGTTATGAGTTGTGAGTGTAGAGGTTAGGGGATTATGGATTGGGTGGTTAAGGGGATAGGGAATTTAGTGGTTATGGCTTAAGGGCTTATGGTTTGTGATAATTGGACTCCTAATCCCCTTATCACCACTATTTGGGGTTCCCCTATCAATTTATATCACTACCTTCCCTCTAGCTCCCCTAGACCCTATGAAATTAAGTCCTAAGCCCCCTTCTCATTCTCTAATGCTAGGATTATAGATATTAGTAAACCATGCTTTCACCTCTAACTTCTGCCCATCCGTGCTAGCCTTGTGTCCCCTTGCCCCATTCAATACACCATAACCTACCCCCAAAAACCTTTTTGGTCATGCCATTCCACTTTTCCTAATGTTATGAACCCCCAAATTTGGTCTCAATGCCGCAACAACTACACCCTTCGGCCCCTTTGGGCTAAGAGATTAAACAAATTAGGGGTTATGGGTTGGGATAAGGGAGCCCCTAATCCCATTGTCACAACTAGAAATAGGCTAATGAACACTATCAATATCTACTGGAGGTGTTGAGACATTCATGTATTTTAAGGTGTGTTTTATTATTGAGTTCACCTATTTGGAAGCACAATTTCACAAGTGGAAACATCTCACATTTGGGGCACTTGACTACAAATTTGTATGCATGTTTTCTATTCAGGGCGTCTTTCACATTCCCCAAGGCATGACAACTAGGGAGTACTAAGGCATGTCAGGGAATGCCAAGAAGTACTAACACATGCTAGATAGTTCCAAGGCATGATAGGCATGTTAGGATGTGTCAGTGCCAAGATGTTGCATGAATGCATGCTAAAGAGTGTGAGAGACAAGCGCTAGGGAAACACAAGGGAGCAATCATTTCAAATCCAAGGAAATGAAGTGTCACCGAGATCCATGTGTGCTATGGAGGGAGTGAAAAGGTATGTTAGCTAGTGCTAAGGCATCACAAGGGAGAACTAGGTCTAAATGGTTGGAAATGAATGAATAATAGTGTGTGCCAATGAGCATCAATGAATTCCAGGTGTCCCAAGGATGAAGTGTGTTAGGAGAAGTTCGGAATATAACTTGCAGGAGGAAAGCTTGTGGTTGTGATAAGGCATGTACAAACCAGTTTCAGACAAAGGGAGAATTTGGGTTGGGCATAACATTGTCTTATCAATGACTTGGTTGGGTTCCCAAGTTGCAAAAAATTGAGGCTATATGTGAGGGCATGATAGCTAGGGAGTGCTAAGGTGTTCTAGGGAATGCCAAGAAGTACTAACACATGCTAGCCAATTACAAGGAATTTTAGGCATGCCACGACATGCCAAGTGCTAAGGCATGCCAAGAAGTTCCAGGCACTAGTGTGTGGCACCAACACATGCTAGGGACTGTTAGGGCTAAGTTCTAGGGAAACATAAGGAGCACTAGTTTGAAATGCATGGAAATGAATGAATAAGAGTGTGACAGAGAGTGTTAGTGAGTACAAGGTGTGCCAAGTGTCAAGGAGTGCTAGGATGTATTAGGGAGTTCCAAAGAATGCCATTAAATGCAAGGGATACTAACACGTGCTACATAGTGCCAATGGATTGTTAGGCATGCCAGGTGTTATGTTTTAATGCTCGAATCTTCCTCAGACTGAGGAAGGAAAAACTCAAGGCAACATCAAACCAAGCTTAGCCTCGTAGCTAGCCCTACGAGCACAGGAGAGGGCTCTCTCTGGGTCTATCTTGCTAAACAAGTTTTCAAAGGGGCTGAGATGACCAATAAGGAATACTGATTTTAGGCTAGTAAATTGATAGAAAGGGGTTTTTTGATAAATGATTGGGTTTTCTGGGCTATGTTGGACAAAGACAGCAAGAGCAGAGATTAAATGAAAAATGCAGATTATCTCCTGAGGCAAGATAGGCAAGAAATTTAACAATTAAATTGATATTAAACAGAATGGAAAGACTGTTGAGAAGTCGACAAGGGCATAGAGGATGGATCCTTGTCAAACAAAAGAAAACATTAAATATGAAAACTTCCTCAAGACAGAGCAAATAAATTGAATTATGCCTTTCTCACTTAAAAGTATTCATTGAGATGATTATGAATGAAATGAAAACATTACGAGATTACATATGAAATAGTAGAAGAAACATATGTCAAATGTCATACCACAAGAATCTCAGGAGTCAGAGTTATATTTTTCCATTAAATCCCTATCAAAAACTGTACAATAAAGCTTTGTCTTTTTTCCTTTTTTTTTTTTTTGCTATTTACAAAATCTACCCTACCTGGCTGCAAAAACAATAGATCAGGTAATACTGAAATGCCAGATCAACCATTCATGTAAACCTGAGAATGATGTCGCTTGAGAATGCTTCCACCAGATCACAAACGCAATTGTTGGCAGCCCTACATGCACATAATGAGTCTGATCATGTAAAAGACAGTTTGATTTGTCAGTCAAAATGAAAAACATTTCCATGTACATCGCAATAGGATCGTGAAAGCTAGAATCCGTTTGCTACCCCGACTCCGCAATACATACTTCCAGCTACACACTATCAATGCAAACATCTGTAGGCAACTCTATTATTTCGTTTTTCGAAGGAGGAAGAGTTTCCAAGAACTTTTTAGGATCTCGGAAATCATATGACTGGATCTTCTCATTCAAATACTGAATGTCCTTCTCAAGCTTTTCAACAATTAACTCCCAGACACCAGTTTTAGTTTCAAGAGAAAACTTCAAAGATTTCAAACATTGAAGCAAGGCACTAAAAAATTCTTCATTAATTTCAATATCCACTAACCACTCTCTAACTTCATTTACAGCTTCACAAAGTGCAGGGTTGGCCACATACCCTACCATTGCATAGATGGATCAGCAAGCAGTGGAATGTCTGGATCGAGTTGGAGTCGCCAGGTGAATGTTTCAGCCTTCATATGTGTCTGACTGTTGTCCACCATCAGCATTAGATCTGTAACTTGATTTCGTGCACTGGGGAAAGACAATCTTCAAGTCGAATGTCCCATCAATAGCAAACCATCTTCCCCAGTATGGTCGCCACTATGTTAGCGCTCAAATCTACCTTAGGCTGAAATAAGGTAAAACTCAAGGCTACATCAAACCACGCTCAGCCTCGTAGCTAGCCCTACAAGGACAGGAGAGGGCTCTCTCCGAGTCAATCTCGGAAAAATGTAATCAATGAGGTCGAGATGACTGAATTGATAACTAATTTTAGGCTAGGTATGAAGTACGAGGAGCTTGAAATTGATTTTTTGAAGTTTTGTGAATAAACCTGAACCAGCAGTGCCAAGCATGAGGGGAATGAGTGACACAAACCATTCCATTAGAGTTATAGCATGCCTAACGAAATGCAACTGATCGAAACTGATGGGACACCTAAACATGAAATGTAAGAAGAGCGTTGATATCTAACGAAGGGATAACTAGACCGACTCTAACATTATGGCCTGTCAAGATGTAAACTTTGTTGCTTAGCTTTTTTACAACCACTGTTGGATGTGATCCTTGTGTTCATAACTTGTTAAGTTGTATGAGTTCATATTCAACATGAGTAGCCTAAGATGAGTTATAGGAAGTTCTTAGGTGAACAAGGCCTAGTATAGTTGTAGTAATTGTAACTTGGTCTAGTTTTTGTTATAGTCAAGTTGTTATTATAGTTGAGGCAGTGTTTGGTTGGGTTCCCATGTTGCAAAAAATGTAAGGGTAGTTGTGAGGGCATGATAGCTAAGGCATTCCAGGGCATGCTAAGGAATGAAAAGGCATACTGACACATCAAATAGTGTGAATTCATTCTAAGGAGTGTTTGGGAGTGTCAAGGCTAGGCCCAACATTATTTTTTCAATGACTTTATTCATTTCCCAAGTCGCAAAAAAGGTATGGCTATCTATAAGGGCATAACAACTAGGGAGTGCCAACATGTGCCAGGAAATTCCAAGAAGTGCTAACACATGCTAGACAGTTCCAAGCCATGTTAGGCATGCCAAGTCATGCCAAGTGCTAAGGCATGCCAAGATGTGCTAGGTGTTAGGGTGTGGCACCAACACATGCTAGGGAGTGTTAAGGATGTAACAGCCCTCACGAAAATTCCATGTAATAAAAGTTAATAAAGGAAAAATAATAACCATGGATGATGGGACATGTATTCCAAGCTAAATGTTGGGAAAAATCCTAGTGATGGGGATCACTTATGATTGTATAATGGCTAAGGAAATTGGAAAAGGCAATGGCTAAGACTTTGGAAAGGCACAATTATTCATGAAAATAATGGAAATTAGGAGAAAAAGGAGGTGAAAGGTTGGGTTGCATGTGAGGAGGAAAATGAAGGAAAATAATGGAAGATGAAGAAAATAGAGGCCTCATCCATAGAAAAAACTTTGAGGATCATTTCATGTTTTTTGTTAGTTCAATGTTGGAGCTCTCTCTCACTCTCATACTCTTGGATATTTAGATTTTTCTTGGAACACTCTTGGAGGGTGTGTCATACTTGGATTCTTGGAGCAAGAAGGCAAAGGAAGAGCAAGGAAGAACAAGAAGGCATCGATATCAACAGCTACACCAGATTTTCTTGTAGGTACAGAGTTACATGTATGATTTCTTCACTAGTTTTACCATGCATGGCATATGCATGTGGATTCTTGGTAATGATCTATCATTGGCGTGGAGGATTTACTAGATCAATAGTGGATTTCCTAGACTTACCATTTCTTGGATAGCCATGATGATTGTGGGTTCATTTTCATTTTTTTTTGTTGGTTCTCATGTTTGCTTAGCTTGGATTAAGTTATTAGTCTCGTAGCCTTGGTTAGACAAACGCTCTAGAGCACTTGGTGGGTTGAGTTACTAGTCTTGGAGCCTTGGTTGGACAAATGATCTGGAGCTTGATAAAAGTTGTGGGTTGAGTTTATTAGTCTTGGAGCCTTGGTTGGAAAAAGGCTTTGGAGCCTTGGATGGCTGGGGTAGAGACCGATCTGATGATGTTTTTCTGATGTCTGACCGTGAGGTGGAATAATTGTTTGATGGGTTGAGGTGGATGTCCTCTAGAAGCCCTAGATGGTTTTTGATTGATGTGTTCTATGAGATACCACATTCATACTTGTAATATGGCATGGGGGTGAATTGTTGAAGAGATATTTGGCTCAGCCATTCTACGGTTGGGTGGAATTTGGAAGTCCCCTCCCGGGTTTGGATTTTGCATCATTAATGAAAGGTTATTTCCCCTTGTTTTTCTATGAGAATTTTGATGAATTATATGTTGTCTATATGAATGTACTTTCATGAGCATTTTATGTTTCTATTATGCTAGTTATGTATGTGTCTTGTGACACTAGCCATGTGTGGCTCTCATCATGTTTTTACATTATTTTCATGGTTTTGATTCTGAAATGATGAGTTGTTGCCCTAAACCCTAGATTCCACGTCCATACACCTTTGTTTGTAGCTAATACACAATTTCCATCCATCACAAAGCCTTATCCCCTCATTTTCTATCATTTTCATATAAACCCTAATCTACCCTATCTCTTTCTAGGATACACCTGTGTGTTGGCCTTTTCCACCCCCTCCCCTCACTCATTTACCAAAATTCCTTTTTCCCCTACTCACTAACACCATCCCCTACCTTCCCAAATTTCCTTACAAATTTAGGTAACTCCTAAGTCCATAATCCCACCTCATTCCCTCACATCAACAAATTTCATTATTTTTTCTTGCCTTTCACCAAGGATTTGAAGTATGGAGCCTGACTCATCACCATCAGAGAAGAGGAAGTACAACAAGGGGCGAAATATATTGAAATTTGAGCCCTATAATTGTAATGAAATAACCTCCTCGCCATTTGTCATGAAATGCTTTGAAGATGTCAATTATTTAGGGTTTTGTCAAAGAGTGTAGGAAGTAGGTTACCATGAGCATCTCATAGTTATATTTGCCCTCACCTTGAAGGAAGACAAAATCACCATTCCAAGAACTGATTTCATGTTTTCATTCGATGCCATCTCTCAAGCCCTAGGAATACAGAACCATGGTGAAAACTGGTTCAAAGGCATGAACCTAGACCTAGAAGAGTACAAACCCTACTTGAAATCACAATATGAAGGAGCTCACTCACATGTTTTCCCATTTAGATACTTGTTGGAGAGATATGCACTATTGATGAAGGTTCTCATGAAGTTCTTCACATGTGAGGGTAGATTTTCTATGCTATATCAATACCACATAAGACTACTCATGCACTTTATAGTTGCCAAGTCTCTAAATTTGTCTAGCTACTTATATAGAAGCCTAACAAAAATGTATGAAAGGGTGCAATTGAAAGGTAAAGTGCATTATCCCAACCTATTTCACCATAGCCTGATAAAGGTTAGATTAATCGATCATTGGAAAGAGAATAACATGACATGGGACACCTTCATTGAGGTAGCCTTAAAAACGCATATAACCACTTCACCAAGCCAGCACCAAACCATGTCAGTACAACCCATGGAGGTGGAGTCATCAAGAAAACATGATGAGATTTCCAAAGCACCTAGGCTTGAGGTGACCAAGACATATCAGAGAGGCAGAATCCTTTTTTTTCTCCTCAAATTAAGGAAGTGTCCAAGCCTACTACATCAACAGAACCAGGATCACCATCACATCATGAGGCTTCTTTGAATGATGAGGAGCCCAATGAGCATGAATTTGATCTAGTTGACTTGGAGGCACGTGATGAGCATCAAACCCTACAACAAGTCATCAAAGAGAATGATTCTCAGATCATGGAGCTCAAGGACAATTTGGAAAGGGCCAAATTCTTCATTTAATTCCTTGAACAAGAAAATAATCAACTTAAGGCAAAACAACTAGTCATGGAGAAAGAGAAATTCAAAGCCAAGAAACAAGAGATGAAAGGCAAGGAAGTGGTGGACCATGAGGACACTAAGCAACATCAAGAATATGTGGCAAGGAAGATACCAAGGACAATGGGTCTTAGGAAGACACTTCAGAGGGAAAGAGAACAAAAGCCACCAATGGGAGAATTGACCTTTGAAGAGAGGATTTCCATGGAAATAAATGAGGACATAAATTTTTCGCTTGAAAAATTAAATTTCCACCTTGATAAGATCCTTGATAAGGCCAACAGGGATAACAAGTTTTAAAATAAAAAGGCATCCATTATTACACAAGGAATGAGGTTGCTAACGTCAAAATCAAGCAATTGAAGGAAAAACTCAAGGAAACCTCAATCAGCCAAGAAGAGAAGGGTAAGTTATATTTTCTTTCTGATGCATCCACTATTGCATAACATACCTCATCAGGCATCTCTAGACAAATTTTGGGAGGATTTGGAGAAAATTTTATGTTTTGGTGCAGACTTGCAATTTTTTGGCAACTTTTTGTCTAGGAGCACAACGAGCTTATGTTGCACTTATTCCTAGAGCTCCAAATGATGAAAAATCATAATTTTTGGAAATATTATGACCCCCTCTCAAAACCCATTTTCCCACTTTCCTAGTCTGGGGTTCAGTGTCTGAGAAATTTGCAAAAAAGAAGCCAAAAATCACCATTTTTCCCCTCTTTTTCCATTTTCTTGCGAACCTGGAGACACCTTTGGAGAATGGCCATATCTTAGCCAAACATGTGTCATTTTGAGTGAAAATATACTCTAAAGACATCTAACCTCTCCCATATTTCCATGAAAATCTTCATATCTAGATTTGGACTTTAGAAAGGCACTCAAAAATGGCCTCCAATAGCTCGTTGCACACCTAGAAATTTATGAGATCTTTGTAAAATTTTCACTGTGTAATTTTTTGTAATTCCTAGTTTAACTTTGGTAAAAGTCAAAAGGGTGAAGTGTGAATGTGAGGGGTAAAAGTAAATATATATAATGGGTGGTTAGTCTTTGTAAGTTTTTTTGATGTAAATTTGACCTCATTTATGAGAGAGGTTAGAGTCAAAGTTAATTGTAGAAGTTGTTTTTAACTTCCCTAGACATTAGGCTTTGGTTAGAACACCTCATGGAATAGTTCCTAGAGTCATGGATTCGACCCCTAAGAGTGGGGGAATGTTGTTTTGGTATTTATGTATCAGTTTCTCAATGATAGAATGGGTTGGATGTTAGAGGAGAGAACTATTGTAGCTTGTGCTTGGACATTTTCTAGAAATCAAAGGACATAGTTTGCATCTATTATCTAGGAATTCATGTGCAGTAAGTTTGTGATGTTTTTTTTTCTCTATTATAGCTTTATATGAAAGACATTCATCTTCTCTTTCCATTCATCAATTCTTCAATGGTTTTCCTTACTGTTTATAAACATAATTATTTGCATAAAGGTCCGTTTTGATGGAAAAATCATTATGTGTTACTTTCTTTTTTGCTTAATTAATTCATGTTTCATGCTCATTAAGACAATTTGCTTCTTATAAACACTAAAATACACCAACGAACCCTAAGATCCATCACAAAATTAATGCTACCTTGCTCCTTTATATCTTATACAAATCATCTTTTGGCCAAGTTTGAATATAGTGATTGTTGGGTAGTTGTAGTCGTTTTTTTTCTCGCAAGCTTTAGGGGAAAGCTAAACATGACATATTTTTATAATTATTTTATTGATGTTGACCTTATGATGCTTCTTCAATTGCACATGTAGAATAGGTAACCCAAGATAAGATGCCTTAAACTATACACAAATAAGTATTACACTGTTTCTATGCTTCAGAAATACTTCACATTGTTCATAAATAATCAACAATAAGATACCCAATCAAATTCTTCACAAAGAAAGAGAGATATTCCACTTCTATCCAATGAGAGGGTTTGCATAAGGAGGCCGAAATATGGGCCTATAATCACTATGAAAGTAGGCTGAAATCCTCATTGTAGTTACCACAAAAGTCTACCAATGAACTGTCAAGAATTTGGCCCTAAAGCCCTTCGTCAATCTTCTGGTGTATGTCACATAATAGAGCAAGATTCTTTGTAGCTTCAACCTCAAAATAATCAATAAAACAAATATTAATGTGATCCCAAAACTTTCCCAAGTCACTATAATCAACGAGCGATTTAAGGAGATCCAAAACGAAGTAAAAAAGAAACTTCTTTACACTCTTTGCACATGTGGATCTCTATAATAGAAGATCGAACTTGTTTGTAATTTCATACCTCTTATTGTGTTGGATAAATGGTGAAATGAGGATCAACGAGCTCTAATTTATAGGCATATGTGAGGAATAATTAGCCTTATTAGGGAAAATATGATGTCTTCTTGGAGTCAACTTGTATTGGAGCTAAGATGGGCTGACTTGAGATGCCAAAAATGCATTTCTTCTTCATGTTTCCAATGAAAAATGTCAACCATAACTACTTAAATTTTCAACACTCCCTCTTAGCTAGGGAGGTAGTTTTTCATTGCCTCTCAAAATCATTATTCCTGACCAATCCATAGGTCTCACAATCCACAACCTAAGGAAGAGAACACAATCGAAGTTTCTCTCTTTCAAACTCATCATGAGGAAATATACATAGCATCCATATCAAAGCATCTCCCTGACCACGAGGTTTCATCTTGAATAGAATGGATAAAGTCAATAATTGGTTCACTGATGGAAACATATGTTGGCTTATGAGGGATTTATAATGACTTAGGGTTTCCTTCTAAGTTCCAATTTCTCACACACAAGGAACTCATAGATTAATTTGGTGGATTGGCTAGCCAACCAAGCCATTATTGGAGAATCAGGTCTTGAGCTTATTAAGATTAATAATGTGATTAAGGAAGTGAAGGACCTTAAGTTCCCCCTCACCTCCTTAATCATGGAATTTTTGGGAGTGTGAAACAACTCTCTTATAAATATGAGATTTATAATAAGGTAGATCAATCCACTGCAAGGTAGGGATTGCTCATGTAGGGACAAGGCTAGGACAAGTGATAGACGCAAACTAGGTAGATGGAAGTCATTAATGGCAAGGGGACCAAGACAGAGATCATAGGTATAAACCTCTGGATTACCTTCATTAAATATTAGTTTGAAGTGGTATGAGGAGTGATGAAGTCCTCACCATCATGCCATGGACGTCCAATGAAGCTAGAAGGCGACTATTGTAACTTTCCAGGATTAAAGCATATTCATGTTGGGAATCTACAAGCATGTTTGAAAGTAGTATGCATAGTGATAGTAAAGCTTAGTTAGAGCTACGTTTCGTACATTTTGAACTAGGCAACAATGCCATAATGCAAAATTTTGATAAACAAATGGATAAACAAGTGTAGGAAAAATAACCTTAGAAAGGCAAATAGCTTGTCACAAATGCTAATTCAACTATGCTAACTTTATGAAAATATAAATATTCCTTTTCCAAGCAAAAAAAATAGAGAACCGTTGAGTGTAAATATATTATGAATTGTCCTCGACTCCAATCAATGCATTGTAGTGGTATAGATGGCCACAACTTCTTTAGGTGTTACATAGGGGCCATTTTTCAAGTAATTAAGTTATTTTTCCTGTTAATAAATTAGCATAATTGATTAGTAATTTATAAACCTCTTCAATCTTGAACATTAAAAAATTGTCCATTCAATACAATGTAGGGGAAATAAAAGAATGCCTACTTTACTATCAGCCAAAGATATGTGAACTTTCCTAGATTTTTCCGGCAGACTTTCTTGTCCATAGTTGAACTACACCTTATATGTTCACAATTATAATGAGCAACATTATTCCACTAGTATGTTTTTTATTTTACTTAACAAAGAATCATATTCTCAATTGGAACTGGTAGGCCAGGCACCTAGAGTACCAAAGTAGTTATCTTATTTATAAAATTGAGATATAACAAAGAACATAAATAAAGAAAACAATCAAATTTGTCATGCTTGATTAAAATCTCTATTACAACATGTACCTTAAAATGGATGTTTTCCTTCCAACAATGCCATGGTTCACTCAAATGTTCCTACTTTTCTATCAGCCAAATAAAAGAATGCCTACTTTTCTATCAGCGAAAGATATGTGAAATTTCCTAGATTTTCCGAGACTTTCTTGTCCATAGTTGAACTACACCTTATACGTTCACAATTATAATGAGCAACATTATTACACTAGTATGTTTTTTATTTTACTTAACAAAGAATCATATTCTCAATTAGAACTGGTAGGCCAGGCACCTGGAGTACCAAAGTAGTTATCTTATTTATAAAATTGAGATATAACAAAGAACATAAATAAAGAAAACAATCAAATTTGTCATGCTTGATTAAAATCTCTATTACAACATGTACCTTACAAGGGATGTTTTCCTTCCAACCATGCCATGCTTCACTCAAATATTCCAAAATGATGTGAGATTTGTTCTGTTGGATGACCTCTATGACAAAATGACTAATTATGTTAGAAATCAGATAAGAGAATCACTAAGAGACTCAAGATTGCATAACACTAAAACAAGACAGAGGGAGAAACAACGATGTAGAAACTTCAAAGAAAACAACCAAATTAATAATTACAAAATGAGCTAGGAAGAGGAGAAATAAGATGCCCATCAAGGGTTGAACATATATAGAACAGATTAACTCAGGCCCCTTTATTATTAGCATCGAAGTGATTTCAATCTAATTGATGCATTCCAAACAACATAAACATCCCTTTTGTGTGAGTTATCACACAAGGAAGAAATAAAAATCACCTGGCATTTCATCACAAACATCATGCATGATAGTTGCTGTAAAGATTAACATTTTATAATCTGTTTAATATATATATATATATATAATATATATATATATATATAATATATATATTTGGAAATTATTTCATTCGAATCTATCACATTGTAAGTGACAATTTCGAAATTGTAGGTTGGTCTCTAGTATGAGGACAAGTTGGAGGGATTGTCCAACTATAGTCTATGGAAGGAAAGGATCAAGTTGGTCTTGCAGGTCAACAAGGTCTGGGAGCGCACCGAGAAAGCCATCAAGTAGCCAATTGACCCAAAGGATCTAGAAGTGTCTGGGAAGAACGCCACAATGACCTTTCTTCTTGTAGTGCAGTCTTCAAATCTATATTTTTACTTCCAAAATGCACTCAAAAATTGCCTCCAACAACTCACTGTGCACCTGGAAGTTTATGATATTTTTGCGATATTTTCATTAAGTAATTTTTTTGTAATTCCTAGTTTGACTTTGGTAAAAGTCAAAAGGGTGAAGTAGATGAATGTGAGGGGTAAAAGTAAATTTAAATAATGGGTGGTTAGTCTCTATAGATGTTTTTCTGTAAATTTGACCTCATTTATGAGAGAGGTTGGAGTCAAAGTTAATTGTAGAAGTTGTTTTTAACTTCCTTAGGCATTAGGGTTTGGTTAGAACACCTCATGGAATAGTTCCTAGAGTCATGGATTCGACCCCTGAGAGTGGGGAGATGTTGTTTTGGTCTTTATGTATTAGTTTCTTAGTGACATAACAGGTTGGATTTCAGAGGAGAGAACTATTGTAGCTTGTACTTGGACATTTTCTGGAAATCAAAGTACACAGTTTGTAACTATTATCTAGAAATTCATGTGCAGTAAGTTTTTGATGTTATTTTTTCTCCATTATAGCTTTATATGAAATATATTCATCTTCTCTTTCCATTCATCAATTCTTAAATGGTTTTCCTTACAGTTTATAAACAAAATTCTTTGCATAAAGCTTTGTTTTGATGGAAAAATAATTATGTGTTACTTTCTTTCTTGCTTAATGAATTCGTGTTCCATGCTCATTAAGACCTTTTGCTTCTTCTAAACACTACACTACATGGACAAAATCTAAGATCCATCACAAAAGTAATGCTACCTTTCTCATTTATATCTTTTCTGTTGTAACCCTTTGATCCTCTAACCTAACTACTCAGTTTTTCTCCCTTTTCCAGCAACAAAAGCCTAAATTTTCCAAAACCCAACTGAGCCTAGCTATCTAGCATAAAATCATTTACATCCCATTCATCTCTTGGCTATGATTTCATAGAAAGATCCCTCTCTAGTTTGGTAGGGCTAGCTACTAAACTAAAAGTTTGGTCTATGGTTACCTTCGTTGATCTCCTCATCAGGCTAGGACATTGTGGAGGATAACAGAGGTCATGACAACTCGGGAATTCCAAGGTGTTCTAGTGAATGTAAGGTTCCCAAGTCATGGAAAAATGTAATGCTAGTTGTGAGGTCATGACTGCCAAGGTGTGTTAGGTAATTCTAGGGCATGCTAACATGTGCTAGATAGTATGAAGACATGCCAAACAAGATAAGATGTGCCAAGTGCTAAGGCATGCCAAGATGTACAAGGGTGTGACAATGCATGCTAAGAACTATCAAGGAAAAAAAAAAGAGGAATACGTTAAACTACAAGGAAATGAGCACATAATAGGGTTAATAATTCATCAATTTACCTTTTCCATGAGGGGCATGCTAGGCACACCAACACTGGGTTCCAATAGGTGCCAAGTGCCAAGTGTCAATGAATTCTAAGTGCCAAATATTCCTTTGTTTCTTCTCATCTAATTTCCAATAATTGATCTCAAATAAATTTAATGTTAAACCATGCCAAAGCATACCAAGTCATCTCAACACGTACCAAACATGCTAATACTTTCCAAGTGCTAACACGTGCCAAGTGCCAATGTGCATCAGGCAGTGTGATGCATGTTATGAAGTGGAAGAGCATATCGAAGAGTGATAAGCTATGCTAGAGAGCACCAATGCATATTGAGGAGTGTTAGGGAGTACTAGGACAACACAAGGGAGCACTAGGTCAAAATACATGGAAGCGAATGAATATGAGGGTGTTTCAATGAGTGTCAATGAGTGCTAGCTGTCATTCCAAGGAGGGAGTGACAAGGAATGCTAATCATAGGTAAGTCATTCTAGGGAATATAAGGTAATTTCAAGAAGTGTTAGAGTGTGCTAAGTAGTTCCGGGGTGTGCTAACATGTGCCAAATAGTGGCAAGGCATGCCAGGTGCTAAGGCATGCTAGGATGTGTTGGGTGCCAGAGTATGCCAATATGTGTTAAGGAGTTTCAAGGCAACAAAAGGAATAACCAAGCTAAAATGCAAGGAAATAAACACATAAGAGGGTTAATAAGTCAAGACTTTATATCTTTCAAAAGGGGCATGCTAGGTGTTAGTTTCCTATAACAATAGGAGTCATGATTTTTGAATGGCTAAGATTAAAACTTGTAATATGTACATAACTTTGCTTTGTGAAAATGTTTTCCATATTGATAAATTAAAATATGTAAAGAGGGTATGTCCTAAAAGAATAATCAAAGGAAAAAAAGAATAAAAAAGTCAAAAAATATGAAAAAAATGAACCCCATGAAAAGGAAAAAGACCATGAAAGTGAGCAAGCCAAAATGCCACTACTATTTACTTTTGCGTAGAATAAGTGATTGCGTGCATCTTGTAATCCTTGCCACAATCCATGATGGTCAAAATGTTTAAACTTGACTATTTCACGTTTTCAATTTCATGTCTATAGATAGAGAACAAAAATCTGGCCAAACAATGTAACCTTGGTAGATGATTAGATAGGTAGAGGTAATAAAAGGAGCTCAACTGTTTAACCCGAGCCCCTGGATGTAATAAGGTTAGATTTAGTTAGTTCACTATTGTAAAGAGAAAGAAAAATGTTTGATAAGGGTTTTCTAGCTCAAATGCACCCTAATAAGGAAAAGTAAAAATGGTAGGATGAGGAGATGGGTAAGTAGAAGAAAGGTTGCAGAAATTATGATGATTGGTTAGACAAAAAGCATATTTATCATTATCACCATGAAAGTTCCAAATGTGAGTGGGCAATCAAGCATGCAAATGGATATCAAAGTCAATTAATTAACTTCCCTCATTCATTTCACCTTTTACTTAACTAATTTCCCACAATAAAGTTCAAAGTACTTAAAAACCCTAAGTCAAAGAGGCTTAGAGCATTTCTTTGACTTTTGGAGGGACCGAATCCTTGGCTCAATGACTTATAGGTAATAAGTACTAAAACTCCCTCATAAAAATTCATTCCCCCTCATTTCCCTAATAAAACCCCTTTTCCTAAGGGTTAAACACTACTTACCTAGGAAGAGCAATCATCGTCATGTAAAACCCCGTTTTCCCCAAAAACCCACAAAAACACCTTATCCTAAGTATTTATGTTAATATGCGAAAAGCATTCAAACACAAAAAGCATTTACTTAAGGGTATTGTGCCCCTTTCTACTCATTTTATTAATACTAATTTTATTTATTAAATCTTTAAAATACCCTTTTCCCTGTATATATTTAACTCCTACGTATAAATTAACCCTACCCTGAGTTTAATTATATAAATTATAATTTTTACCCAAACCCTGAAAAACCCACTAACTAATTGATCTGCCATTAAGTTAGGCAAAAACCCAATTAATCCCTCCGCTAATGACCTCGACGCCTTAACCCCACCTTAATCCGTCATTAACCCACATACCGCTGCACTTAATCACTCCTTGAGCCCTCTGTTAGCCTCCATGTAGCTTCCCCGCCCGATCACCGTGCGATCATCCCCCCTCACATCCGACGACCCTTATCCATATCGGGCAGACCCGGCATCCAAACAATACCCGCCCAATAAAGCTATTTTCCGTCGGGCTCCAGATGTTATGTGTCATTCAACGTATGGAATCAGGTGGCCTCCCACCAATATCACCTAGTGCCCAAAAGCAGTGCGATGGCAACCATTTACCACCCGCTCGCTACACAACAAAGTGGTTATTGGATTGTAGATTTCTGTGGTTACGTTTTTTAGAATCTTCACTCGGATATTCCACAGTTTTCATTTTTGCTTTGTCGACATTTCGAGTCTAGACCCAGACTCATCATCAGGACTTGAATTACAAAGGAGAGAGATAGTAGAGATAAATAGGGTTAGGGTTGAGATAAGTATGTGAGCCGACAACCTATCGAATTGAATTAACTAGATTATTTATTTATTTCTATTTTTATTTATTATTATTTATATTATTATTATTGTTATTTATTTATTTTATTTGTTTTAATTTGTTTTTCTATTTAATTTTTATTTATTTATTAATATAATTAATTTATCTATCTATTTATTTATTAAAGACTATTTTATTATTATATTTATTTATTAATTTTTCATATAGATTAACAGGGTTTATAATTATTTATTTATCTATTTATTTAATTTATTAATATTAATATTATTAATAATTTTATTTTTTTTTAGAACTTTAATATATAACATTATAATAATTGTGTTTATGTTATAGTTTAATTTTAATAATAATTCTCTGTCTATGTTTTAGATTAATAATTGTGTTCACGTTATATTTATTAATTTGTTTATGATTTAGAATAATTCTTACAAGTTATTGGTTACTAGGGAGGTTAGTATGGTATAAAAAAAATTAGGATAAATTTTTTTTATTAAATAATGTTTATAATTTATTTATTTTACTAATATTATTATTAATATTAGTTAAATTGTTTTTGCATTAAGTTTTTTAATATATTCTATTTAATAATTAATTGTTTAATCATAATGATTTTTCTAACTAATTGTGATTTTATGTTAATTAGGTTTATTGTTATATAATTTTAGTAGGCATTTAATTACTCAAGAGGTTAAAGAATTGATAATGAAAGGAGGAAAAAGAGAGGGTCAACTTAATCCATGTTTGAGGAGGGAGGTCCAATTCCTACTAATTTCTAGGCTTCCATCCCTGTTGAGGTTATGTGGGTGTTTTATGATCTCAAGAGCCTCTCTGACTTTTCGCTTGAAATAGTGTTTTTCATTTGCAATTACTTTTGTGCCTTCAAGGCATATATGGTGGTTAGTCTTACTTGCATCTTCTGCCAAGGCTGAGGAACGAGTTCTTCCCCTACATATATCTGCACTATGTTCTTTTAGACTGATGCTGACTGATCTACCTATTTCCCTGATATACTGTTCTCCACAGGAACAGTTAATAATATAAACACATTTTTGCTGGAGATGTTCTAAGTTGTCTTTAACAGATTTAATTCTTTGTTTAATAGTTGTCAAGGGTTTGAAGGAGGTTTTGATATTCTTTTTTAAGAGAATTTTGGCTAGCTTGTCAGTTACACCATGAATATAAGGAAGATAGGCGTTAGTGGCTGAGGAATTGTTGGTGTTGTTTTTATTATTTCCTGACTTGGCTTTTTGAAAGGCTCTGAGGATATCTTTGCTATTATATCCAAGTTTGGAAGAAGCTCTTTTTAAGTATGAGATTTCTTCCTCGGTGTGGCTCTCATCAGAAATTATGCAAGCTCTAGTGAAGAGGGTTTGAAGAACCCCCATTTTTTGGGTTGGGTGGTGGTGGGAATCTATGTGGAGATAGTTATCAATATGAGCCTTTTTCCTAAACACCTTGTGACCTATAGAACCATCATTATTTCTAATGAGGAGGATTTCTAGGAAAGAGATGCAATTATTCTCTTCAGTTTCCATAGTAAATTTGATGTCATTGGAAATGCTATTAAGATGGTTTAAAAAGTTTTTAAGTTCAACATCTCCATGGGGCCAATCCACACTAGTGTCGTCCACAAACCTGATCCAAAATTTAGGTTTTAACGGGTAGGTGTCAAGAGCCTTCTTTTTGAATTTTTCCATGAAGAGATTGGCTACAATAGGTGAAAGGGGTGATACCATAGCCACTCCTCATGTTTGCTCAAAAATCTCCCCTTGGAAGGTGAAGAAGGTGGATCGCAGACAGATTTTGACTAATCTTGCAGTTTGTGGGTCCGCTACCTTCTTTACCACTTGAACTGCTTCATCTAAGGGAATTTTAGTGAACAACTGGACAACATCAAAACTGACGATTTTATCGCCCGGATCTATCTTAGCATTTTTAATGAATTCAACATATTGGTAGGAATATTTTATGTAAGAACTGGTCTTACCCACTAGCGGAGCTAATTTTCTAGCGACATATTTTGCTAATTCGTAAGTGGGTGATCCTATAGTGTTGACTATAGGTCTCAAGGGGACATCAGCTTTGTGAATTTTCGGGGCTCCATAAATACGAGGTGTAATTTCACTGTCAGGAGTAAGGAGTTTTTCCATTTTATCATCTAGATTGGTCTCTTTTATAGCTTTTTTGACAAGTCTTGTGATTTTTGAGATGGGGTTCTTCTCCAGCTTTCTGTAGCTACCACTATTGTATAAGTGGTCTTTCATTTTGTTTATGTAATCTTCATGATTCATTACAAAATGACCACTCTTAGTTCATTACAAAGTGGTTACTGTTCACCTCGATACAGGACAAAATGACCACTGTTCACCCGTACCCACCAAAATTGACTTTCACGCATAAAGCCAAAAAGCCCCAAATCATTTATTTCTATCATTTTTTCAACTGCAAACCTCCATGCACACACCTGCAAACATCGAAGCTGTCAACCTACGTCCAATTTCACCCTAAAGACGCCACAAAGCACCCAGTTCACTTTCCAACCTACACAGAGCCTTTTCGATCGTTCACAGTTGCCAGCCACCCTGTTCAGAGCTATTTTTCCTTAAATTCCAGGTATTTAAGCCATAATTCACTGGAAAACCTGTCAATTTCAGAACTAGTTACTGAGTTTTATTAGTTAAAGTAAAAAATTAATTAAAGAAACTCAAGCTACTTCAGCTTACTCTATACTAAACCACCATTTCCCTAAAAGACTAAAAATCACCTTCCCCACTCTCAAATCCTCATGAACTGAGAATGGATGCCCCAATTGCCATCGATGTGAGACCCATCTCTACACCCCACTTAGATCTAGACCACTTTCCCTTGGATGATAGGGATTTCGATATAAAGGACACCACTATCAATGAATCCCCGCTCAAAGTACACTGCTAGAGTAGCGATAGAGACTTGAACCATGTTGATGAAATTGGTCTTTGGGGGTCCAATTTGCCCAAGTACCAGTTCCCATAAGTCAACATTTTCCCAAAAATTGTCCACTATTGTCATGCCAATTATATCCCCAGTTAAAGAGTAGTGATGTCCCCTAACCAGACCATACTTTTCACCATCACTACTGAATCTATCAATGAGATGCTACAACTCTAACATTGCCAAAACTTCACTCCCCTCTCCATTGGAGATCTGTTGGACTTATTTCCAAAGCTCAATCCTACAAGATTGGCCCAAGTAATCCAAACCTTCATCCTAGTAGAGAAGTATACCACCAAAGACCCCCCACCATATGTAGCAGCTTTATTTTCTCGTTAGGGCAGAAGTATTGTAGATATGATATCTAGAGTCTTGGGTTATACCACCAGTGAATATATTGATGATATTATTCTAGCCTTCATGTCCATATACACTCCAGGATAGCCTCCTATGATTATCTATCACTATGCCAAGTTTATAGCTGATAGGATGCATGGCCAATTTCTTAGGCTAAGCAATGAGAGAATCTTCAAATACTCCTCTGTTTTGTACCACCTTTTTCTATATTTTTAGTCAGACAAGTTTCTCTTCACCCTGCAGAAGCTTGATACAAAAGGTCAACCCAGATCAATCATTTTTTGGACTCTATTGGGCCACAAATTTCACTCCCCATATTCATATGCTGACTTTATTGACCTATTTGTGCATCCACTTGTGACAATGTTGATAGGAAGCCCTCCTACAAGAATCATTTCAGACATATAAAGGGTCCTGCAATTGTCAAAATAGTCCAAGGTAGGTGATTGGTACTTGTACCAAAATACCGAGATCAGAATCTATGGTTGCATGCTGGCACCATACAAACTCCCAAATACCTCCCAATGAGGTTATTTTCTTTAGATTACAATAGGCAGATTATCAGTGTAGATGAAACAAATTTTCTTAATGCCAAGAAGAAGGCCAACTTCAAAATCAAAGACCAATTAGGCCCCTTCATATGTAACTCAAGCGAAGCAGGCCATGAAGTAGATTTAATATTGTAGAGCATGAAATTCCAAAATTTTTTTACCTGGAGATATTACCCTTTGGAATTCATAACCAAAAAGAGACAAAAGGTCAAGCTAGGACCTTTCATTCATCACCCCATTCCTGAAATTGAAGCCTTTACAAACCAATCAGAATGGGTAGAAGGGACCTTAGTAAATCAGGACAACACTAATGTAGGCATTGAAAATGTACTCATTGACCTAGAGAAACAGCTTGATGAGGGTTATTTCCTAGAGGTTCCAGAAGAATCACAAGTACCAGAAGAATCATAGGTGCTAGAGGGATCAGAAGTACCAGACCTATCGGAGGTGACAGATCAAATAGACATACCAGAGAAATAAGATAAACCAGAAACCACCATGAGCACCCCTCCAGTTCTACAGGTTCCTCTAAATGAGGAAAAAAGCCTCAAGAGAAACAGGGAAGGGGCCACTACTTCAAAAAGAGCAACATCAGAAGCCCATGTAGAGACAAGCCAGGCTAAGAGACAAAGAGTCAATCATGTCTTTGAACAGGAATATAAAGAGGAGACAACTGAGGTTACAAGCACAGAAAGAGATGGGAGAAGGCTTGCAACTCCATCTAGAGGAATCCTAGAACCTTCCACATCACACACTTAGATGCTGGAAAGGAATCAAAGTGTTGAGGTATCCTCTTTCAGAATGCCAGCATATAAAGACAAAGATATTAAGGAGAGATACAAAGAAATAAAGGCAAGAAATGAGAGGCTGAAAGCCCAAACCTATGCACAGTATCTGAAGATGACCCCTACCAATCAAATAAGGCTTATGTCAACCTTTGATGTTAAAGAGGGAAAAATGCATATGACTTTCATCAAGCCAACCACTCAGCAGCCAAGGACAACAACAGACTTTAAAAGGGTGGATTTTGAAGTACTGGTAAGGGATATTCATCCCATTGACCAGATTGAACTGCATAAGCAAACAGGGGAGATGATTTACTCCACATTGACAAGGAAGGACATTACTTCTCACCAATTTCAGAACTGCGTGAATAATATATCAGTACAGTTCCAGTTGGAGAAGGCCTCCTCACAGGCCAAAGATACTAGAATGAAGTCCTTAGAGGACTTAGTCATAGAGTTGGGACATGATCCCAAAGATTTGAAAGCTGCAGAATAGTTGATTAAGAAGAAAAATGATGACATAGTTGCACTCAAGAAGCAACCAAAAATACCCCATCTGCATCACCCACAGACACAGGAAGTCGTGGAGGCACAAAAAGGACATGAAGAGCTCATGGACTTGGTCCTGAAGCTAAATGATCAACTCAAGGAGACAGAGAAGGAGTTGGACACTTTAATTCAATCGAAACAAATTGACTGGCCACAACTTCCAGAACTGTCATCCCCATAGTGTCAATAGCAGTTCCTTCCACAATGGCAGCATCATTGGCACTTATAGCTCCACCTGCCACATCATTTCCAATTACAACTGAGTCCACTACAGCAGTAGGTACATCAACTAAGAAAGAAGCAGAACTAGTAAAATCCATGGAGGAGATGTCCCTCCAGGCTATAGAGCTCAAAATATTAAAGGAAAAAGAGGTAAGTTTCGAAACTGATTGCAAACTTGCCCAAATTCAGAAAAGAGAAGAAACACAAAAATCCAAAAGAATGGGTGAGAAAATAAAGGTCCTGTTGAAAGATTTGACACTGCAAAAGCCACTAGGACAGACTAAAGAGATGCTCTAGGTCAATATCATTGACTTTGTTAATGATATTTGGCCATCAATCCTAGTTATATTTCATCAAACTAAATTGGTGAAGGTAGGGACTAAAGCCATCCAGAAAGTAAGGGAAGAATTAGGAGACAAACCTAAGGATGCAAATCACCTCCTGAATAGTAGGAACATATATGAGCTCCATGAGCTTGGCATAGAGGATAGGACTAAAACCATCCTAGATATTAAAAAGGTTCTTTCCAAAAGAAACCTCATGCTCAACATAGAAGAGAAGTGCCACAACATGCAGGTAGCCATTGATAGGTTTATGGCTAAATTTCAAATTTTGAGGGACAAGGGACTTCCCAGTCCTATGGTCATCAATGACAAAGTCATGACCCAGTTGGACTATAGTGACAGACTCAGGAGATTGGCAAAGGAACAAGCTATCTCTTCAGCCATTAAAGCCCTTCCAATAGGCAAAGTATTATATGATACATTTGAGAACCTATTTTTTCTAGAACATGAGGTGAAACATTTGTTTCTCACCAAGCCCAATTTTTCAAAATACATGGAGGAAGATGAAATTTACAGAAGAATGTTGAAAGTGAGATTTCCTGAGGCAGAATGGTGGGAGAAAATGACAGGTTTGCTATGAAAACGTTTTACATCAGAAAATTACCACAGTAAATCTGAAGGCAGCCAGATGAAACACGTAAAAGATAGATCAACATGGTTAAAGGGTAACAGAGTCAAAGAGTATCAGTGAAAGATCAAAGTAAAGAAGATTCTAGCGTATAAATACAACAACTATTAGCCATCTTAAAGGGCTCAAAACTCAACAAAAATAGACAACAACACCACAAGAAAAGGGATAGAAAGAAGTTGTTTTACATCTATCTCTATCTTCATGCATGAAGATATTCTATTCCCTAGATTAAATCTCAAATTGTTATGAGATATTTTGTAATTA
The DNA here is from genome assembly GCA_000404065.3 of Pinus taeda. Lineage (NCBI taxonomy): Eukaryota > Viridiplantae > Streptophyta > Pinopsida > Pinales > Pinaceae > Pinus > Pinus taeda. The sequence goes on from APFE030804834.1 coordinate 27,734, forward strand.
TTTTTTGTATAAATACTTCTCATTTCGAAGTATGTAGTGTAGATTCCAAGACATTTCTATACACTTTTTCTTTCAATTCAAAATTCTATTGTATCAATGGCTGGATTGGTTTGCTGGATCAAGGAATAAAGATTAGATATTTTACAGGATTCTTGTGTAAAGCGAAATACAAATAAGTATTCTTCCATGTTCAATGTTGTTTTTCCTTATGTTTTTTCCATAATCTTATTTGTTTCTCTAAAATCTAAATGTATAACAAGTAATGATATTTCAAAAATTGCTTGAATGCCTTCTGTCTTGATTGTTTTACATTCTGAATGTTTTCTCCTAAACTATCTTAGCTAGGAATTCTTAACTTCTCCTTAGCTTCCGTATTTTCTCCTCTGGTCTATGGCAAAGGATTCTTAATTTCCCTTTGCTCATGATCATCCTTTGTTCTTCATTGTGATCCCAGTCCAAGGATTCTTTAGTGCCCTTTCACCCTGGTTAGAATTGCTTCACCCATTAGGCCTGAAGATTTGCATTTTGTTTTGCTAGCCTACCCTGTGGACATTCCCTTTAATGATCTGATCCAGTTATGCTATCCATTTGTTGACTCCATAGCCCAACAGCTTGAAGACCTAGCTCTATCCATCTGCTCCAATAATTCCACCACCCAACCTTAAAATCAAAACCAAAACCCCATGAACACTAAGAACTATCCTAAAATCCCATAAAAACAAAGCTAAATCATAAAGAGAGAGCCCTCTCTGGACTTAGGTTGGCTAGAGCCTAATCCTAAAATATTGGTTTGTGGTTACCTTAGATGCTTCCTTCTTCTGATAACTTCTAAGGAAAATTCTGAGTGATAACATAGTGGCGACTCCACTGGGGACTCAAATCCTCAGTCTTAATAAACCTTTGAAAAAATTTCAAATATTTTTTTCAAGCCTCTTGAAGGGTTTATTAGAAGTTATTTACAAAATTTCACAAGAAAAAAGTAATTAGAAAAGCTTGAAATTCTGGCTCCAAGGAGAACTCACTATACTAGGGCTAATCCAGATCTAAACCCTGCCCCAGTAGCGGATAATCCCAACCTGATTTCGAGAAGATCCAAAAGACAAGAGAGTTCAGTCAGTCCAACACCTTCAATCAAAGAAGATTCATGCCCTGATGAGTGGTTGTTTTTAGAAGACCTCCCCTTTGATGATTCATTTGACCTTTCCCTATTTAGAACTAGGTCTGAAAGTGCACTTGATGACATAGTTCTAGATCCAAAGATTATTGCAGAGCTTGAAGTCCAAAAGGCAAACCAGTCATTTGATGAGTATATTCTAAATTCCCCTCAATCATCCCTTACTACTACTAAGATCCCCAAACTTTTTGAACCAGCTTCCACTACCCTTAGTTCAACATTATTCCCTTCCACCTCTGAAGTTCATTCCTCACCTCCATTTATAGCTTCACTTCCTTACCAACCTACCATTACCCATCAATCACCTATTACTCCTAGTTTTTTATCAACTCCAGTAGCATCTCCTAATACCCCAACCCCACTTCTTAGCCCTGCCCAACTTAGAGCCATGGAAAATATATATGCTCCTCTTGTGTTACTTGCCCCACTTAGTGCCATGCCAGAAGACTACTAAAACAAAATTGTCTAATTTGATGGCATAGGACCTTATACAACACAACATCGTGTAAACAAAAAGACAAACTACTTTCAATTTCATGAAATTGATGTTGGAGATGTTCAAATGAGACTTTTTGCTTAGACTCTAGCTGGTGATGTTAGGAAATGGTTTAGATCTTTACCATCTAATATCATAGATAGTATAGATATATTTTATCAACAATTTTTAAATAGATGGGAAAAGAAAAGAAACCCTCTACAGATCCTCTCAGAATAAAAAAACATTAAAAGAGGACCAAATGAAATAGTCTAGGATTACTGTACCAAACTTAACAATATATACAATGCAATACTAGTCAATCTTAGGCCACCACCTGACTTAGCACTGATAAAGTTTCTTGAAGGGTTTGATATTGATATGGCATTCCAACTCAGAGAGAGAAATCCCCCAACCTTAGAGGACATGCAAAATGTAGCAGTTAGTGTAGAAGCCAACTTGCTAGCAAAAAAAGCTAGTGTCAAGAATGAAAGGAGAGGATCTGCAAAGATGAAGCTTCACCCTCTGACCTTAAAATAGATGTCCTAACCAAGGGTATGGAAAAACTGATGGATAGGATAGAGAACATTGAGAGGAAGCCTCAATGGGATAATCAACAAGCACCTCCAGTGAGAAACCCAAACTTTAGACAGAATCAGAATCAAAATATTGGAAAGAATGGACCTGATTAGAATATTAGGCCTCCCTTTCAAGAAAACTATGCCGAAACATCCCATTTAGATGACCCCGAACAAGACACACACATTAACTTAATGGGATTAGATGATGAGGAAACTGTCTTCTTCACCCAAGATGAACAGGAACTGCATATGTTGCAGCAATTGTAGACCCAGTCTGGGGAATAATTTGATTATAAACAAGGCTATGATTCTATCGTCATTGAAGTACACAAACAATACAACTTGAGGAGTAAAAAGACTACTGATACTCCTGACCAGACCAAGAAAACAATGCCAAATCCACCAAAGAAAATCAAAACAGCTCTAATTACTAAAACTCTCCAAATCCTCTCTAGGCCAAATAAGAAACCTCCTGGCCCCACCATTGTAGATATAACCCATGACCAACCCCATAATGATCAACCATCCACTTCAATCCCCACCAAGGAGACAATGGAGAAATCTCTAAGCACCATATTAGAAAATACATATAAAAAGACCTTAAATACAAAAAAAGATGAGCATCCTACTCCAATTCTTGCTATGAAAATTCCAAGCACTCAAATAGAAAAAGCCCCTTCGCCTTTCAATTTGGTAGCAGAGGTAGCTAAACTAAAAATTTCAGTTCCCTTAACAGAGCTGATTAAAAGTGAAACCTATAAGTCTCAAATAAACCAAACCTTAAATATTATTGGAAATGAAGATTTTTTCCACTTGTTTGATGATCAACCTGAGCTTATATTTGTTCCTGATGTTAATGGCAAACCACTAGAAGGAGGGATACCACCCTTTTATATTAGCCTTAGCATTCATGATAAAATATTACACAATGCAATGTCAGATTCTAGGGCCTTACACAATTTAATGCCCAAATTAGTTATGGAAAAATTAAACTTAGACATAACAAGACCTTACAAGGACTTATTTTCATTTGACTCAAGTCAAGTAAAGTGTCTAGGGTTAATCAAAGACCTGTGTGTCACCTTAGTACAATATCCTGCTAAGAGCATTCTCATCGATATAGTAGTCGCTGACATCCCACCTAAATATGGCATGCTAATTTCTAGATCATGTGATGCAAGAGAATTCAACCCAAGAGAAAATATTTGTATTTTAGTAGACATAGGGTCATGTTTTAAGGAATTTGGATTCGTAAGTGTTGAATTAAGGTAATATTTAGGCTTTTGAGTGAGTAGGATAGGAATTAATTAGATAATGTGAGGTATTTTGTAAATTCTCTCGAGTGAAGGAGAACATGAGTGGTTAATAATGACAAGAGAGTTAGAAGTCAATTATAACTCTTAAGGTAGTTTCATGATTCAAGGAACTAGAGAGGACATTTAGGAGTTAGTTCAGTAGATTAACGATCTAAACCAAGAAATTGGTTATAGAGTCATATGTATAAATGTAAGCCTAAAAGGCATAGTTAGATAGGTTAGATCGGTGAGATAGGTTTGAATATAAGCCTACGGGCATGAGAGGAGAATGCCACTGATATTGAAGATCAGGCTTGAGAGATAGAGAGTCTTGATATGTAATTAGTTGTTTGTTTATCAATACAGAGGTTTATCCCAAACTGTATATGTCTGTGTGTTATGGGTATTGATAGAATGAATTGAGTGTGAATTCGTAGACTCTGTAACAGAGGTTACAGGAAAAGTTCTGTAGAACACGCAGAGGGAGAGAATGATTTATAGGAATCATAATGGGTCTTTGAATCCAATTGGAGGATCGAAGCGGAGCTCTGGATAGAATGCGATGTGAGGATTCGCAGAAGTCATTCTTAGGAGTGAATTGAGCAGCAGAATAGCAGAAGGATGAGAAACTTTGAAGAAACTTGAACCACAAAGAAAATGCAGAAGAAATAGCGTAAAACATAAGTAAAGAGAAGAGTGGAGAAGTGAAGAGGTGATGCACAACAACCATTAGATCTTATAGATCAACAGGCAGGATCAATTCTCATGGTGGAAGAGTGCAGAGGATAGTCAGTGACAAAGTGGGTTTTATATAGAAAAGTGGTATTTTGAGCGGCCTCAAACCCATAAGTGGTATTGAAGGGTGAGCCCCGATTCCACTCATCAAATGACACGTAGCAGTGAGGAGGAGAGAGGAAACTGATTTTTGGGTGGTTAATCCTCGTGCACGTTGCTCACCCAAAATCTTTGTGAACCGTTAGATCTGTCGCGAGTTAATTGACGGTGGAGGATTGTTGTGCACGTTGTTTGATCAGAGATTAGGGATAACAAAGGACAACAGAGTATAGAGGAAGGATTTGATGTGTGGACCCAACGATCTACAGATCCGGGAGTAATCCTTTTGAAGTCCGGCTTAAGCATTAAGCACGATTGGAGATCGGAGAGGGCGGAGCGTAGCAGGAAGGCTTGAAGCCATGAGACGGACCCGATGGAGTTATAGATGTGGGTCTAATAATTTGAGTTCCAGAAGGTTATGTTATCGCACATCAGGGATCTAAGGAGTGTGTAGTGTGACCGCGGAGAATTGTGATTGCAATAAGCGATAAAGGGAAACCTTGATAAATGTGCAAAGGCCAAAGATTGGCAGAAAAGGTAAGTTTACGAATGCTTATGTGTATTTCTATAAAAAGGGGTATAATATAAATAAAGCGCCGAGAAAGGGTTTTGTGGTTAAGTCCGATATAACCAAAGTTAAGAGTGAGGAGTTTGATTATATGCAGCTTAAGGTTTAAACTTTTGAGGGTGAATAAGTTCTGATAGAAAGGAAAGGATGGATTAAGGGTTAGACTTGGTTAGTCTATAAATTATTCTGCAGAGATTAAGAAAGGGCCTAAACCATATTCTAAATGAATATTTGACTTGTTTGTGAGTTAAATTCATGGGACAAATGTGCTGATGCATTTTACATGCATATTGTGGGTGTAAGTGGGGGTAACCCTCTGCCATTTGGTATTAGAGAAGAATTGTAATTGATACAATTGGTGTTAAAATAAAACAAAGAAATTCTATGTGAAGGAATTGAGAACAAAGTTATGTTTTAAGATGTTTATGTAGGCAAGGAAGGATTATATTCTAATCTGACAGAAAGTAGGCACACATAGGTGATGTGTAGCAGAACTTGCAGATGCAATAAACAAAGGAAAATCCATTCAAGGTACAAGTGGAATGGTGGAACAAGATCATGTAGAGATCTTGAAGGTGAGGTGATATGTTCTGTTTTGATTTGATTGGAGAATGTGTGTTTGTACATTGATGCACAGATAACAACAAAAGAAGGTGAGAAGACTTGCAACAACCTAGAGCGAGGAGTGCTTGAATTGGTTCCAGAGGAAAGAACCAGAGAAATGCTAAGAGACTGAGCCCAGAGGAGAGAAGCTTAGTGAGGCATATGTAGCAAGAAGGATACTTGTTACTACAGAGGTATTGTTGCAGTTCACAAAGGTAATTCCACAAGGGATGTGGGTAGAATTGCCAAGGTAATGAAGGAACCTGGTAAGACTTTCTAAGTGAACGAAGAGGTCGTAAGAACCAAGTACTTCATGGTGATTGAAATACAAGAGGATAGTTGTGTTCTTGAGAGATGCGGAAGAGTTGAAGCCTAGAAGGAGTAGAGAGAAGTGCTCAAAGGAGGTTCCAGAGATAGAGAACCAAGGGCTTACCAAAAGACCAAGTACGAGGAGAGCTTGGTGAGGTAAGTTGCAACAAGGAGGACTTGTTGTTGCAAAGGCTTTAATGTAGCTCATAGTAAGTGAGTAAGGAGCTCATGAAGATAGATGAGAAGAAGATGGCTACTGATAGTCATAACAGAGGTTCTGAGGAAAACCACAACAGAAGAAAAGTGAAGAAAGAGGATGCCAAGGCAAATGGCAAGAGAATGAGTCAAGAGGAGCTTGACAAAGAAATTGTAGAGATGAAAGAACAACTCAATGTATTGATGAGAATACTAGAGGAAAGCCAGAGACTAGGTTGGGTCTTGAGGAAGAAGCTAGTGAAGTGGCATAAGTTGCAGAGAAGGCTACAACAGAGGCAAGTAAGGTGACTGATGGAAAAACTTAGAGAAGCTGAGTTGGGAATGAAAATGGAAGTGTCCATTTGTGAAGTAGAATAGGGTGAAGTTTTGGGTGAAGAAGGAGACTTGAAGACTAAAACTTCAAGTGAGGCCAAAGGGTCACATGGTTTTAAATCTGATAATTTGTGTATTTTTGGAGGTGAAACATGTAAAGAAGGACACTTTGTTGATATCTTCATAAAGAAGGAAGAAGACAAACAAAATGTAAATTGTGTTCTCGAAGAAGATGAGATAGATAAGTCTCATATACAGTTGGGGAAATATATAAAGAAACCAAGTGAAGGACTTGAGGAGATTGAAGAGGAGACCAGCGAAGAATTTCTTATTCATAACGAGAACTTGGAACAACAAGGAGATATGATGGCTGAAACATCAAGCGGGACCATAGGGTCTTATGTTTTTAAGACTGATAGTTTATTTATGGATGCAAAACAAATGTAGGAGAACATTAATGTAGATGGAGAGACAAGGATAACTCTTGGAGAAGGAAAACAGCAAGAGATTACAGTAAAACTTGAAGAAGAGACTATGTTAGCTGAAAACATAGTAAGGGATCATCAGTTCACCATGATGATAGGCACAGTGGAAATAACCATGGAAGTTGTTGAGACAGAAAGTAAAAAAGAAGGACATTTATTGAAAGAAGTCAATAAGGAAGAAACCTATGCAAAGGATTCAACCTTGGGAGAAAGGACATCTAATGATTGGTCACTAACAAAGGAGGGTTTTGGATATGATGAGCAATCTTTTGAAGCTGTCAAAAGTATGGAAAAGTATCTTTCAGAAGATGAATACTTTGGAGTAAAGGATAAGGGAGAATATCTCTTGAATGAGGAAGGCAGTGACTTATTGTAGCAAAAGGAACTTAGTAATGAAACTGTTACAACACAGGAACAATTTCTTGTGGGAAAAAGAGATGAAGGGATTATAAGTGATAATGAAATACTTTCCAAGTGTCACAGAGAAATTGTATTGTTGGAGTATTTGCTGGGAAATTCAGAGTATGACAGTGTGATTGCAGAGAAAGGAGTTCACTATAGTAGACAAGAGTAGAAAGACATCATTAGAGTAGATGGTGTGGAAGAGAGACTAGCTGACAGTCTTAAGAGTTCTTTAGAGGATTTTTTAAAGAGGATGAAATGGCATATTGATGTGCTAACAGAGGAGAAAGAAATAGAATAACAAACTAAATTGTTGCCAAAGGAAGATAAAGCATAGAAGCCTTATGTTTTTTATTTTAACAAGTGTTCTGTGAGTGCAGGTTTAGTTGCAGATGCTGGAGGAAATTTGGCACAGATGAGCAGCCAAATAAAGATGAAAGAAGAAGATTTTGTGGAAGAATTTAATCCATGGAATAGAGATGTTCAATTGCTGGAGAGAATGCTAGAAATTCATGATTCAGTACAGACATAAATAATCATGAAAGAGGGTAAGGATGAAAGGGAGGCAGTAAGTGTAGGAGTCAAAGCAAAAGTTGGAGCAAGAGAAAGAGCAATGTCTACAATGGTAGAAAGAGCAAAAGTAGAAGAAAAAGTAAACCAACAACTACAAAGTGAAAGTAACCAACAACAGTTTGAAGAGTTAGGGAACAATAGCAACAACCTGAAGCAAAGAGAAAGAGGAAGAAGTAAGAGGCAGAATATGGACCAGTCCAACGATGAACTGGAGATATAGATTGAAGAATTATGGCAACTGATGATGAAAGAGTACATGTGGAGGAAATTGATAGTAGAAAGAAGGATGACCAATAAAAACTTGAACCTGATTGATGAGGAGAGGAAGATGAAACAGAATACAATAGACATACAACAACAACAAAGGTGCAAGGCATTTGGGCAGATACAAACTAAAGTTTTGGACCCTGGAGATTTTCTATCAACTTATGAAGATACATGATTAGGAGATCATGAATATTTTCTACTTTGGGAGTCTGATGTAGGAGCATTCAACCCAAGAGAAAATCATTGTATTTTAGTAGACATAGGGGGGTCATGTGTTTTAAGGAAGTTGGATTCCTAAGTGTTGAATCAAGGTAATATTTAAGCTTTTGAGTGAGTAGGATAGGAATTAATTAGATAATGTGATATATTTTGTAAATTCTCTCAAATGAAGGAGAACATGAGTGGTTAATAATGACAAGAGAGTTAGAAGTAAATTATAACTCTTAAGGTAATTTTATGATTCAAGGAACAAGAGAGGACATTTAGGAGTCAATTCAGTAGATTAAGGATCTAAACCAAGAAATTGGTTATAGAGTCCTATGTATAAATGTAAACCTAAAAGGAATAGTTAGATAGGTTAGATCGGTGAGATAGGTTTGACTGTAAGCCTATGCGCATCAAAGGCTGAGGCCACTGATACTGAAGATCAGGGCTGAGAGACAGAGTCTCAATATGTAATCAATTTTTTGTTTATCAATATAGAGGTTTATCCGAAACTGTATATGTGTGTGTGTTACGGGTAGTGATAGATTGAATTGAGTGTGAATTCATAGGCTTTGTAACAGATGTTGCAGGCAGAGTTCTGTAGAACACGCAGAGGGAGAGAATGATTCAGAGGAATCATAATGGGTCTTTGAATCCAATTGGAGGATCAGAGCGGAGCTCTGGAGAGACAGCGATGTGAGGATTCACAGAAGTCAAGCTCAGTAGTGAATTCGGCAGCAAAATAGTGGAAGGATGAGAACCTTTGAAGAAACCTGAACCACAGAGAAAATGTTGAAGAAATAGTGTTAAACATAAGTAAAGAGAAGAGCCGAGAAGTGAAGGGGTGATGCACAGCAACCATTGGATCTTATAGATCAACGGGCAAGATCGATTGGCATGGTGGAAGAGCGTAGAGGATAGTCGGCGACAATGTGGGTTTTATACAGAAAAGTGGTATTTCGGGTGGCCTCAAACCCATAAGTGGTATTGAAGGGTGAGCCCCGACTCCACTCATCAAGTGACACATAGCAGCGAGGAGGAGAGTGGAAACCGCTTTTTAGGCAATTAATCCTCGTGCACGTTGCTCACCCTAAATATTTGTGAATCGTCAAATCTGTCATGAGTTAATCGACGGTGGAGAATTGTCGCACACATTGTTCGATCATAGATCGGCAATAATGAAGGATGGTGGAGTATAGAGGAAGGCTTTGATTCATGGACCCGACAATCTATAGATGCGAGAGTAATGCTTTTGAAGTCTGGCTTAAGCATTAAGCACGATCAAAGATCGGAGAAGGCGTAGCACAGTGGGAAGGATTGAAGCCATGAGATGGTCCCGACGGAGTTATGGATGTGGGTCTAATAATTGGAGTTCCAGAAGGTTATGTTATCGCATATTGGGGATTCAAGGAGTGTGTAGTGTGATCGTGGAGAATCACGATTGCGATAAGTGATAAAGGTAAAGCTCGATAAATGTGCAAAGGCCGAAGATTGGTGGAAAAGGTAAGTTTACGAATGCTTATGTGTATTTCTATAAAAAGGGGTATAATATAAATAAAACGTTGAGAAAGGGTTTTGTAGTTAAGTCCGATATAACCAAAGTTAAGAGTGAGGAGTTTGATTATATGCGGCTTAAGGTTTAAACTAAGGTTTTGAGGGTGAATGAGTTCCAATAGAAAGGAAAGGATGGATTAAGGGTTAGACTCAGTTAGTCTATAAATTATTTTGCAAAGATTAAGAAAGGGCCTTAACCATATTCTAAATGAAGATTTGACTCGTTTTGAGTTAAATTCCTAGGAAAAATGTGCTTATGCATTTTACATGCATACTGTGGGTGTAAGCTGGGGTAACCCTGCGTCATCATGGGGGGCTAAACTCCAAGGATCTTTACAACTTGACATGTCATATGCCACAATCTCAGTTTTTGGACAACCTAAAAAGTTGTACAGAGAGACACTAATGAAATATGTAGTGAGTAGCCAGGATAGGCCTCAAAACTTCCCTATCTACTCCATGCATTCTAACATTGATTCTTTTATTTTGTATAATGTTGAACAAACACAACAAACTAATTCAAACAACATTATTTCAAAACCAAAAGAAATTGCAGTTATAGCTAAAAATGAAAATGACCAAACTCATGAGAATTCCAAAGAAAAGAATGACCAAAACACCTCAAACAATGAAACTTTTGTTCCCCCAGACAGTGAGAATTATGAACATGAGATATTATGGCACCTTGGATTTGATGGATCAATGAATAAGTTAGGAGCAGGAGAAGGAGTGTCGATATACAATCTAGAGAATGATCACTCATAGGGCCATGCTTATAGACTGAATTTGAAATGCACTAACAACATGGCTGAGTATGAAGCCCTCATTTTAGGTCTCAAACTAGTGAGTAATTTATGAGCCAAAATATTTTCTCTTATGGGAGACTTTGAGTTGGTTATAAAACAAACTAATGTTGTATATATGACCAGAGAACCCAAGTTAAGTTTTTATAGAGGAACAATTGTATAAATAATGAATACTTTCCTAGAAACTAAGCTTGCAGTCATCCCAAGGAAACATAATATGCAGGCCCATAGTTTAGCAATGTTTTCCAGCACTTGTAAGTTACCTTTTCAACATAACCATTAGTACACTGCTAAGGTCAAGCACAAGCCTGCTATCCCAGATAACTTGAAAAATTGGCAAGTATTTTCTAATGACCAACAGATATATGCGTTTTTAACCTCAGAAGAAGAATTTGTAAATAGTAATATAGATACTGACATAACATTAGATATTGATTTTAAATATGAAATAGAAATTAATGAAATGGAAAATGAAAAGATAGATAGATTTCACCCCACTAAATTTGCAAAATCAAATGTAGAAAACCTAAATAAATTTGAGGTTGATGAAACAATTGACGAGGACTTTGGAGTCGTTAATCTCAAAGACAACTTTTTTCCCAAAGGATTAACCCCTTTAGAAGACTTGTTTGACTCAAATGATGTCCCTAGAAAACCGAAGATGGAACCCTTAAAATCTGATATTGAGGAGTGTAATATAGGCACTAAGGAAAACCCAAAATTAATTAAACTTTCAAGGTCATTACCTCCTACGGAAAAAGTGAAATACCTTGAACTATTAAAGGAATACCAAGATATCTTTGCTTGGAGTTATGAGGACCTTAAGTCCTATGACACCAACATCATACAACACACCATCCCCATAAAAGAAAACTAGAAACATTTCAACAAAAATCTTAGGAGGATTAATCCCATCCTATTGCCTTATATTGAAAAGGAAATCGGAAGGATGTATGAGGCCAAGATAATAGCACCAATCAAATTCTCTAATTGGGTTTCAAATTTAGTGCCAACAAGGAAGAAAACTGGTGAGATCAGACTTTGTGTTGATCTCAGGAATCTTAATAAAGTTTCACTCAAAGACAATTACCCTCTCCCTAAAATGGATCATATCTTACAAAGGGTAATAGGGTCAACCAAAATGTCATTATTGGATGGGTTTTTTTGTTACAATTAGATTTTAGTTCACCCAGATGATTAGGCCAAAACTGTGTTTACTACTCCTTGGGGCACTTTCATGTATGTGAAGATGCCTTTTGGATTGATGACTGCAGGGGTTGCTTTCCAAAGAGCCATGGACATAGCTTTGCCAAGGAAATTCATGACTTCCTAGTAATATATTTAGATGACATCACTGTATTCTCAAAATTTTATAATCAACACTTAGATCATTTAAGGCAGGTTTTCATCAAATGAGGGAAGTATGGAATTTCTTTAAATCCCAAGAAATCTTTATTTGGGTTAGAAGAGGGAAAGTTATTTGGCCATATAATTTCAAAAGATGGTATCTGAATAGATCCTGCAAGAATAGAAGCCATCTTACAGATACAACATCCTAGGAGCATTAGGGAATTACAAGCCCTTTTAGGGAAAATTAACTTTATTATGAGATTTATTTCTAACTTAGCAGAATTGATTAGAACATTAAAGAATATGTTGAAAAACGATTTGACCTTAAAATGGGATGTTGAGACTAAGAATCTTATAAATACATTAAACTAGCCTTAACTAAAACACCAGTTTTGATCAGTCCAAAATTTGACAAGGACTTCATTTTATTTTACTTTGCTTCAGAACATACAATTGCTGCAGTTTTACTACAAAAAAATGATCAGGGTTATGAACAACCTATTGCCTTTTTTAGCAAAGACCTGAGAGATGCCCCCTTAAAATACAACATCATGGAAAAGCAAGCCTTTGCTTTGGTCAAAGAAATCAAAGATTTCAGAGTTTACATTTTATATTCTCAAATTATAACCTATGTCCCTAATTCAGTAGTCAAGGATATCCTAACTCAGATGGTCCAGATGGAAAGAGAGGGAAATGGATTTCTAACATATTATAATATGACCTAGAAATCAAACCAACAAAGTTAATCAAGGGTCAAGGTTTAGCCAAGCTCATGGCTAAATCAAACTGTTAGGCTTTAGAGATAAATTTTATTGCAGAAATGGATAATGGAGAGGAGATGGCGACTCCACCAATCGGCCAGGCCTTTATTGAATCACCATGGTATGCTAACATCATATATGTCTTACAAAATCTACAAGCTCCTCCTAAATTGTCCAGGACCAAAGGCAGGTTTTTAAAAATGAGATCCTTAAAATTTTTCATAGTAGATAATTCTTTGTTTTGGAGGAATTATGAGGGTATTCTTCTCAACTATTTATTAAAAGAAGAATCTGACAAAGTGTTACAAGAGTTTCATGCAGGTGACTGTGGAGGACATCTTTACTGGAAAACCACTATTGACAAGATTCTTAGAGCTGGTTTCTATTGGCCTACTTTGTTTTCTGATGTAAAGAAATTTGTAACCTCATGTCATAAATGTCAAATTTTTTAAGAAAAGAAAAAGCTTCTACCCCTGCCCCTAAAACAAATCTTTGCTGAAGCACCTTTTCAACAATGGGATCTTGATTTCATTGGTGAAATCCACCCACCCTCCTCTGCCCAACACAAATGGATCCTCACTGCTATAGATTATTTTACCAAATGGATAGAAGCCATACCATTAGGGCAAGTCACTGACACTATTACAATAACCTTCCTTGAGGCCAACATCCTATCTAGATTTGGGTTCCCAACCAAAATCATCATTGATAATGCAGCAGATTTAAAATCTAAAAAAATGATAGACTTATGTAGTAAGTATCATATAACTTTGGGCCATTCCACAACCTATTACTCCCAAGGAAATGGACTAGCAGAATCCTCAAACAAAAGTCTGGTAAACATCATCAAAAAATTGTTAGATGATAACAAGAAAACATGGAACAAAAAGCTAGTAAATGCCTTATGGGTAGACATGCTAACCACAAAGAAATCAATTGGTACTAGTCCTTATTAATTAGTTTATGGGATGGAAGTTTTTTTCCCATCTTCCTTGGGAACACCAGTAATGAAGCTGCTCCAAGAATTACAGGTTGAACCAAATGGCATCTAAAGAAGAATCAATCAAACAGTTCACTTGCAGTAAACTAGGGAAGAAGTGTACATTAGATCTCAGGTTGTGTAGGAAAGGATCAAGAAGACTTTTCATAAAAGGACTAAAGCATAAGATGTTTACCTAGGAGACAAAGTTTTAAAATGGGATTCAAGGAGAGAAGATAAAGGTAAACATGGGAAATTTGATTTCCTATGGAAAGGCCCATATATCATTTATGCCTTCAGAGATAATAATGCTTTCCTCCTCAAAGAAATGGATGGCACAGAAGTAGAAGGAGGACCAGTGAATGGTCAAATGCTCAAACACTATATTGAATCTAGCTACTAATTTCACTAATCATTTGTACATAAATTACTTTCAAAATTCTAGATTTGATTGGATGGTGATTTTTGAAGTTGAAGCTCAAAGAGAAGGCCCTAAGATTTAAAAGTTTTACTATCCTAAATAATAATAATGCAAAAGCATAAAAGGGAAAGGTTGCAAGGAAATATCACAGCAATTCAGAAGGCCATTGATCTACAAAGTTCTTGACATTTCACTAGGAAATGCCATCCCCAAGTGGAGCCACTATTAGGTTCCTATACCAATAGGAGTCATAATTTAAAAAAAAATGAGATTAAGACTTGTAATATGTACATACATTTGCTTTGTGCAAATGTTTTCCATATTAATAAATCAAAAAATGTAAATAGCGTATGTCCTAAAAGAATAATCAAAGGACAAAAACAATAAAAAGGTCAAAAAAGATAATAATAAAAAAATATGAACCCCAAGAAAAAGAAAAAGACCATGAAAGTGAGCAAGCCAAAATGCCACTACTATTTACTTTTGTGTGGAATAGGTGATTGTGTGTAGCTTGTAATACTTGCCACAATCCATGATGGTAAAAATGTTTAAACTTGACTATTTCATGTTTTCAATTTCATGTCTATAGATAGAGAATCAAAATCTGGCCAAACAGTGTAACCTTGGCAAATAATTAGATAGGTAGAGTTAATAAAAGGAGCTCAACTATTTAACCTGAGCCCTTGGATGTAATAAGGTTAGAATTACTTAGTTCACTATTGTAAAGAGAAAGAAAAATGTTTGATAAGGGTTTGCTAGCTCAAATGCACCCTAATAATGAGAAGTGAAAATGATAGGATGAGTAGATGGGTAAGTAGAAGAAAGGTTGCAGAAATTATGATGATTGGTTAGACAAAAAGCATATTTATCATTCTCACCATGAAAGTTCCAAATGTGAGTGGGCAATCAAGCATGCAAATGGATATCAAAGTCAATTAATTAACTTCCCTCATTCATTTCACCTTTCACTTAACTAATTTCCCACAATAAAGTTCAAAGTACTTAAAAACCCTAAGTCAAAGAGGCTCAGAGCATTTCTCTGATTTTTGGAGGGACCAGACTCTTCGCTCAATGACTTATAGGCAATAAGTACTAAAACCCCCTCATAAAAATTCATTCCCCCTCATTTCCCTAATAAAATACCTTTTCCTAAGGGTTCAACACTACTTACCTAGCAAGCACAATCATCCCCATGTAAAACCCCTTTTCACCAAAAAACCCACAAAAACACCTTATCCTAAGTATTTCCGCTCATTTTATTAATTACTAATTTTATTTATTAAATCCTCAAAAAAACCCATTTCCCCGTATATATTTAACTCCTACATATAAATTAAACCTACCCTGAGTTTAGTTATATAAACTATGATTTTTACCCAAACCCCAAAAAACCCACTAACTAATTGATCTGTGATTAAGTTAGGCAAAAACCCGATTAATCCCTCCACTAATGACCCTGACGCCTTAACCCTGCCTTAATCTATCATTAACCCACATACCACCCCACTTAATCACTCCTCAGGCCCTCCATTAGCCTCCATGCAGCTTCCCCGCCCGATCACCATGCGATCATCCCCCTTCACATCTGACGGCCCTTATCCATATTAGATGGACCCGATGTCCACACAATACCTGCCTGATAAAGTTGTTTTCTGTCGGGCCCCCGATGCTACGTGTCATTCAACGTATGGAATCAGGCAGCCTCATCCCAATACTATCAAGCTTCCAAAAGTGGTATAATGGAAACCATTTACTACCCACTCACTACACAACAAAGTGGTTACTGTTCACCCCAATACATGACAAAATGACCACTGTTCACCTATACCTGCCAAAATTGACTTTTGCACATAAAGCCAAAAAACACCAAATCATTTGTTTTTATCATTTTTTCAACTATAAACCTCCATGCACACACCTGTGAATGTCGAATCTATCAACCTACGTCCAATTGCACCCTAAAGATGCCATAGAGCACCAAGTTCACTTTCTAGCCTACACAGGCCTTTTCGACTATTCACGATTTCCATCCACCCTGTTCAAAGCTAATTTTCCTTAAATTCTAGGTATTTAAGCCATAATTCACTAGAAAACCTATCAATTTCATAACTAGTTACTGAGTTTTATTAGTTAAAGTAAAAAATTAATTAAAGAAACTCAAGAAACTTCAGCTTACTTTGTACTGAAGTACCATTTCCCTAAAAGACTGAAAATCACTTCCCCCACTGTCAAATGCACAAGAACTGAGAATGGCTACCCTAATTGCAATGGATGTGAGACCCATCTCTACACCCCACTTAGAGTTGTAACACCTTCCCCTGGTTGATAGGGATTCCCAGATAAAGGACACCATTGTCGATGTCCCTGCTCAAAGTACACTGCCAAATTAGGGATAGATACTTGAACCATGTTGATGAAATTGGTCTTTGGGAGTCTAATTTGCCCAAGTACCAGTTCCCAGAAGTCCACATTTTCCCAGAAATTGTCCACTACTGTCATGCCAATTATATCCCCAGTCAAAGAGTAGTGATGTCCCCTAACCAGACCATACTTTTCACCATAACTGCTGAATCTATCAATGAGATGCTACAACTCTAGAACGGCCAAAACTTGACTACCCTCTCCATTGGAGATATGTTGGACTTATTTCCCAAGATCAGCCCTACAAGATTGGCCCAAATAATCCAAACCTTCGTCCTAGAAGAGAAGTATACCCCTAAAGACCCCCCACCATATTTAGCAACTTTATTTTCTCATTGGGGAAAAAGTATTGTAGATATGATATCTAGAGTCCTGGGTTATACCACAAGTGAATATATTGATGAGATTATTCTAGCCTTCATGTCCATATACACTCGAGGATAGCCTCCTGCGGTTATCTATGAATATGCCAAATTTATAGCTGATAGGATTCATGACCAGTTTCTCAGGATGGGCAATGAAAGAATCTTCAAATACTCCTCTATTTTGTACCACATTTTTCGATATTTTCAGTCAGACAAGTTTCCCTTCACCCTGCAGAATCTTGACACAAAAGGTCAACCTAGATCAGTCATTTTCTAGACTCCATTGGTCCACAAATTTCACTCCCCATATTCATATGCTAACTGTATTGACCTATTTGTGCATCCAATTATGACAATGTTGATAGGAAGCCCTCATCCAAGAATCAATTCAGACATAAAAAGGGTCCTGCAATTGTCAAAACAGTCTAAGGTAGGTGATTGGTACTTGTACCAAAACCATACCAAGATCAGAATCTATGGTTGCATGTTGGCACCATACAAACTCCCAAAATACCTCCCAATGAGGTTATTTGCTTTAGAGTACTAAAGGCAGATTATCAGTGCAGATGAAACAAATTTTGTTAATGCCAAGAAGAAGGAAAACTTCAAAATCAAAGACCAATTAGGCCCCTTCATATGTAACTCAAGGGAAGCAGACCATGAAGCAGATTTAATATTGCAGAGCATGAAATTCCAAAAAAAATTTACCTGGAGATATGACCCTTTGGAATTCATAACCAAAAAGAGACAAATGGTCAAGCTAGGACCTTTCATTCATCACCCCATTCCTGAAATTGAAGGCTTTGAAAACCAATCAGAATGGGTGGAAGTGATCTTAGTAGATCAAGACAGCACCAAAGTCGACATTGAAAATGCACTCATTGACATAGAGAAACAACATGATGAGGGTTCTTTCTTGTAGGTGCCAGAAGAATCATAGGTGCTAGAGGGATCAGAAGTACTAGACCTGTTGGAGGTGCCAGATCAAATAGACATACCAGAGAAATCAGATAAACCAAAAACCACCATGAGTACCCCTCCAGTTCTACAGAATCCTCTAAATGAGGAAAAAATCCTCAAGAGAAACATGGAAGTGGCCACTAGTTCAAAGAGAGCAACATCACAAGCCCATGCAGAGACAAGCCAGGCTAAGAGACAAAGAGTCGATCAAGTCTCTGAAAAGGAATATACAGAGGAGATAGTTGAGGTTACAAGAACAAAAAGAGATGGAAGCAAGCTTGCCACTCCATCTGGAGGCATCCTAGAACCATCCACATCACACACTCAAATGTTGGAAAGGCAACAAAGGGTTGAGGTATCCTCTTTCAGAATTCCAGCAAATAAAGACCAAGACATTAAGGATAGATACAAATAAATAAAGGCAAGAAATGAGAGGATGAAATCCCAAACCTATGCAAAGTCTTTGAACATGACCCCTACCAATCAAACAAGGCTTATGTTAGCATTTGATGTTAAAGAGGGGAAAATGCAAATGACTTTCATCAAGCCAACCACTCAGTAGCCGGGGACAACAACAGACTTTAGAAGGGTGGATTTTGAAGTACTGGCAAGGGATATTTGTCCCATTGACCAGATTGAACTGCATAAGAAAACAGGGGAGATGATTTACTCCACATTGACAGGGAAGGCCATTGCTACTCACTAATTACAGAACTCCCTGAATAATATATCAGCACAATTCTAGTTGGAGAAGGCCTCCTTGGAAGCCAAAGATACATACCTACACTTAAGAAGAATCTAAAAATACCCCATCTACATCACCCATAGACACAGGAAGTCCTGGAGGCACAACAATGACATGAAGTGCTCATGGACTTGGTCCTGAAGCTAAATGATCAACTCAAGGAGACAGAGAAGGAGTTGGAAACTTTAATTCAATCAAAGCAAAGTGACTTGGCCACAACTTCCTAAACTGTCATCCCCACAATGTCAACAACAACTCCTTCCACAATGGCAGCATCATTGGCACCTACAACTCCACCTGCCACAACACTGCCAATTACAACTGAGTCCACTACAGTAGCAGGTACATCAACTGAGAAAGTAGAAAAATTGGTAAAAGCCATGGAGGATATGTCCCTCCAGGCTATAAATCTCAAAAGATTAAAGGAGAAATTGGAAAATTTGGAAACTAATTGCAATCTTGCCCAAATTCAAAAAAGAGAAGAAACACAGAAAGCCCAAAGAATGGGTGAGAAAATCAAAGTCCTGGAGAAAGATTTGACACTACAGAAGCCACTACGACTGACTAGATAGATGCTCTGGGCCAATATCATTGACTCTATCAATGATATTTGGCCATCAATCCTAGTTATATTTGAACAAACTAAATAGGTGAAGGTAGCCACTGAAGCCATCCAAAAATTAGGGAAGAATTAGGAGACAAACCTGAGGATGCAAATCGACTCATTCACCTCGTAAACAGTAAGAATAGATATGAGCTCCATGAGCTTGGCATAGATTATATGACTGAATCTATCCTAGAGATTAAAAAGGTTCTTTCCAAAATAAACCTCATGCTCAACTTAGAAGGGAAGTGCCACAACATGCAGGAAGCCATTGACAAGTTTATGGCTAAATTTAAAATTTTGAGGGACGAGGGACTTCTGAGTCCTATGGTCATCAGTGAAAAACTCATGACCCACTTGGACTATAGTGGTATACTCAGGAGATTGGCCAAGGAACAAGCCATATCTTCGACCATTAAAGCCCTACCAATAGGCAAAGTATTATATGATACATTGGTGAACATATTTTTTCTAGAACATGAGGTGAAACATTTGTTTCTCACCAAGCCCAATTTTGCAAAATACATAGAGGCAGATGAAATTTACAGAAGAATGTTGAAAGTGAGATTGCCTAAGATAGAATGGTGGGAGAAAATGACAGATTTACTATGAAAAAATTTTACATCAGAAAGTTACCACAGTAAATCTGAAGGTAGCCAGGTGAAACAGGTAAAAGACAGATCAGCATGGTCAAAGGGTAACAGAGTCAAAGCGTATCAGTGAAAGATCAAAGTAAATAAGGTTCTAGCGTAGAAATACCACAACTATTAGCCAGCTTAAAGGGCTCAAAACTCAACAGAAACAACCAGCACCACCACAAGAAAAGAGTCAACAAGAAGCTATTTTACATCTGTCTCTATCTTCATGCATGAAGATATTCTATTCCCTAGATTAAATCTCAAATTGTTATGATATATTTTGTAATTATTTTTTGTATAAATACTTCTCATTTCGAAGTATGTAGTGTGGATTCCAAGACATTTCTATACACTTTTCTTTCAAATCAAAATTCTATTGTATCAATGATTGGTTTGGCTTGTTGAATCAAGGAATAAAGATCAGATATTTTACAAGATTCTTGTGTAAAGCGCACTACAAATAAGTATTCTTCCATGTTCAATGTTGTTTTTTCTTATGCTTTTTCCATAATCTTATTTGTTTCTCTAACATCTAAATGTATAAAAAGGAATGATATTTCAAAAATTGCTTGAATGCACTCTATCTTGACTGTTTTACATTCTAAATGTTTTCTCCTAAACTATCTTAGCTAGGGAATTATTAACTACTCCTTAGCTTCTGTAGTTTCTCCTCTGGTCTATAGCAAAGGATTCTTAATTACCCTTTTCTCATGATCATCCTCTGTTCTTCATTCCGATCCCGGTCTAAGGATTCTTTAGTGCCCTTTCACCCTGGTTAGAATTACTTCACCCATTAGGCCTGAAGATTTGCATTTTGTTTTGCTAGCCTTCCCTTTGGACATTCCCTTTAATGATCTGAGCTAGTTATGCTATCCATTTGTTGACTCCATAGCCCAATGGCTTGAAGACCTATCTCTATCCATCTGCTCCAATAATTCCACCAAACAACCTTAAAATCAAAACCAAAACCCCAAGAACACTAAGAACTAGCCTAAAATCCCATAAAAACAATGGTAAATCAGAAAGAGAGAGCCCTCTCTGGACTTAGATTGGCTACAGTCTAAACCTAAAAGATTGTTTTGTGGTTACCTCAGATGCTTCCTTCTTCTAATAAATTCTAAGGAAAATTCTGAGTGATTACACTAGGCACACTAATAATATGTTCCAATACATTCCAAGTGCCAATGTGTGCCAAGTGTTAATGTTTATCAATGCAATATTATGCCAAGGTGTTCCAAGGCATGCTAGGGACTACAGGGCATGCCAACACATGATAAGGGAGTGCTATGCTATGCTAGGGCATTCCAACATGTGCTTGGGCGTTCTACTCATGGAAATATGTTCTAGGTACAAAGATGTTTCAAGTACAAACATGTTCCAAGACATGCGAGGCTCCAAGGAATGTTAGTGTACTATTCCAAAGCATGTTAATGTGTGCCATGAGTGTTGAGGAGTGCTAGGTATCTCTCATTAATAGAATTGGCAGAGCTTGATTATGTATTAAATAATATAGTTCCTACACACACTAGTGGAACTTTATTTAAAGGAATTTTGCTAGATAATAAACCTAATAGAGATGAATCATGTGTTGAATCATAAGAAAACTATATTCTTGTGACTTGAGGGAAATGATACACACTAATTACTTCTTAATAACATGACTGACTATTATAACCACTATGACCTTGGACACATAATGAAAAAGACTCCACAACAATGGTCTTAAATAATTATCTTTTGACAAAAAATATAGTAACAGGTACATATCATCATCAAAAACTCATTGGAATGATCAATGATGACGAAATGTTTATGACCATCACCAAAAGTAACCAAAAAGAGCATTGGTGAGGGTCAATAAAAGATCGTCACTAGAAGTGTCACCAAAGAGAGAATTAGTGATGGGCCTTTAACGACCCTCACCAAAAGTGTCACGAAAGAGAGAATTAGTGACGGGCCTTTAACAACCCTCACCAAATGTGTCATTGAAAATGGCTTTGGTGACAAACCTTAAAGGACCATCACTATATACACTTATAACAACGATTTTTTAAAGACCGTCACCATATGCGACATTGGTGACAGACCTTAAATGTCTGTCACAGGCATGAAGCGTCATCAAAAACTCATTGGAATGATCAATGATGACGGACATTTATTGACCATCACCAAAAGTAACCAAAAATATCATTGGTGACGTTCAATAAAATATCGTCACTAGAAGTGTCACCAAAGAGAGAATTAGTGATGGGCCTTTAACAACCCTCACCAAAAGTGTTGCCAAAGAGAGAATTAGTGACAGGTCTTGAACAACCCTCACCAAAAGTGTCATTGAGAATGGCTTTGGAGACAAACCTTAAAGGACCATCACTATATACACTTACAACAATGCTTTTTTAAAGACCGTCACCATATGTGACATTGGTGACGGACCTTAAAGGTCCGTCACAGATATGACCCTCACCAATGACCTTTTTTCTTGTAGTGACAATAAATTTCTCTTCACTCATGACTCCACCTTTGGCCACATCTTCTGTTATGGGAGATAACAAGGACTTGACAAACCATTCTGCTAACAACTGATCGGGAACATAATTCTTGACCAACCGGAGACAGCATCTCCACTCATGAATGTGATCTGAAATGTGAGTAGAGTCTAATTATTTAAATTTAGTTAATAGTTTTGTTCTAGTTTTGTATCTGATGGAAAACTAGAAATTTGTGAGGAAGGTAGTGGCTAAAGTGTTGAAGTCGTGAAAAGTTGTTCTAGCTAATTCAGTATACCATTTAGTTGTGGTACCCATAAGAATTCATTGGAAAAGACAGATTTGAATGGAATCATCATTAAGTGAATTGGATGAACACCATAGATGATACATCATGACATGTGTCAATGGGTCTTCTCTGGGATTCCCACTGAATTTTGGGATATAAGAAGGAAACCTAGTGGGAATAATTGACCACCATGGTGAATGAGCTATGGGGTCGTTAGTAAGCCGAGTTAAATCTGGTAACTGAAGAGTAGCCATAAAAGGAAATTGTTGATTAAATTCTGGAGGTAGATGACCTGGATATGAAGGGATAGCCTGGGAAATAGGCACCTATATTCCTGGATAAGGAGGGTTATGATAATAAGGAACTTGCTTACCAGAATATGGATGGTTCTGATAACCAACATATAAGTAGGCTTGTCACCCGATCCCAATATGGCGATAAAGCTATTGGAATGGTTGATTTTGGATTTTATGGCCTTGATAGGGCACTTACTGTGATCCATATTGTTTCTCAATCAAGGTTTACATTTCCACCTAGTACAGGTTTGATTGAGACTACGCCAAATTTTGAATAATTTGGCCTACCAAAACTTGAGTACCTTGTGCAAGCGATTGAGAAGGGGAGGGACCTTGTACAGTTTGATGAATCAGGATATGGGGAGAACTAGACAACATTGGAATGGGTTGTAAAGGTTGGCTCACATGTATTTGAGCTTGTTGAGGTGTTGATGGATAGGTAGGAATTTGCGATGAAGATGGTACAATTTGTGAATTCAACAATCGATCCAAATATGAACCAAGTTGTATGGGTAAAGTAGGTTTCCAAACACTGGAAGCCATTCTAGGATGAGGAGGACTATAGCTAGGCGAATTACCATATTGAGGTATACCAATAACTGTTTTCACCCCCAACCATGGGAGAATGGGATACTTGAAGCAACTGCAATACAAATGGAGGGTACCCAACATAAAGAGGGTTGGGTTTTTGAGGATAGATTTTCCCACTGACATAAGGGCCAGTCTCTTGCTCTAATGTAGTTGTAGATGGAGGAAGAGGAGAATATTTGGTGGCATTCATAAGAGAAGTACTAGCCATTATTCTTGAATTAGATGCCATGGGAGAGGTCCAAGGACTGGAAGCCACACCAAAAAGGTAACAAATAATGAGTGATAACTAGGCAGGATGGACAAGCCACGATATAAATGAGCTTCTGGTTATGTTACAAACATAGATGAGGATGTGATGCTTGATGTCTCAACCATAGTGGTGGACAAAGATTGGGAGTTTGAATCAGTTTCAATCATGGTTAACAATCCCAATAAAGTTTTTCGCGAGAAACTCATGGGTAAGCCCAAAGAATCAGGTAAAAGAGATTGTGTCTGAGGTTGAGGAGAAGGAAGAGGATCGGTGTAATAAAAATGAAGTCCTTCCCAATGAAAATGAGTAGAAGGATGAGGCTCTTCTTGAGGGGTATCTTCAATACCTATAAGTCTGTATGGAAGCTGCTCACCGTCAGGCCCAAGATATATTGGTTCTCTCTGAGGCAAAGTAAGAGAGAAGGAAGGTCCCAAAGACTCAGGTAAAGATGGTTGAGGCTCCTCAAGTTCAATAGCCTTAGGAAACAAAGTTTCTAACTCAAGGAGATCATATTCAATGACTTCAGGTAACAACATTTCAAGGATTTTTGTTTCAATTGTATGAGTTTCACCAAGAGGAACATATGTAATCTCAGATTTGAAAATAAAAGGGACAGATGATTCTAGGTGATAAATATCAAGTGGAGGGCCATAAGTAGTTCCCGATGTTCCTTATTTAGTAGTTTTCATTTCCCTATGTCTAGGACGAGAGTTAGGAGTAGCCTTTAGAGGAAGTGGAGGCTGATGATTCTAGGACGAGAGTTAGGAGTAGCCTCTATGCGAACAATGAGGACCGGGGTTTTGTTATTCCATGTTGAGAAATAGATTTTATTAACACAAAAAGAAATAAACCAAAAAGAGGGTAATCTATGCATAAAGGATTACCAATAAACCATGAACTGAAATATATACCTTGGCGAACCAAGGACTTAATGTATGGCAGCTAATCTCACTTAATGTTGTGTTTGGTGTATCACGATATACAAGGAAGAAGACTCAGTCACCTATGGATGGATAACAACCTATTGGGGACTCCCAAAATATACGTGGTGGTATGTGGGAGTGTACTCCGTAGTAGTGTTGTCTAATGTGTAACCGTTCGATGAGAGAATTCCCATATAATTTGCATGTGTGGAGTGCCACCAATATACGTAAAGGTACATGGAGTAGCGTCCTATACACTCACATACATGGAACAATATTTCACTCAAAGATGCAACGTTGGAAAACAATGATAGCTCCTATGTTTAATGATGTTGGAACACGTCTCTAGCCTAGACCTCTAAATGTTTGTGTTAATGTTACAAATTCTCCTTAGGTTGATTCAATAAATTTTATTGTTTATCTTCAAATATGTTTAAGTTTTAGAGCTCACCACGAATGTCACTTGAATATCCTAAAATGCAAATCTAGCATGAAAAACTAGAAATCCTTTATCTTTCAATGACAATCTAGCTAAGGAAGGGAAGAAACAATCAAGATGCAACAAACAAGATGCAAGAAGCAATTTCCTTTCTAATGCAACTATTCCTATGCTAATGCACATGGAAAACCCTAAATTCTGATGCAATTTTTTTCTTTTCACTACACTTAATTTTCAAAATGGGGAAAACTAAGATGCAAATGTTCAATAACTGATTCAGTTAAACTTTTCAGAATGAGGGCTAAAAAAACAATTCATCTAAGTGATCAATAATCAAACTCAATTAGTTTTCAACTGACCAAGTGATAAGAAAAAATAAAAACCAAAACCAATTCTTACCAAAGGAAAGCAACACAAATGCAAATCAAATGGAGACTATAGAGAGATCACAAGACACTAAAGACTCAGGGAAGTTCTACTGGAAGTAGGCTGACCAAAAATAGGCTCTAGAACCAAGGAAAAATTCATGCAAAAATAGGGGCCAACGCTAGTACAAAAGAGGCACCAGTGCATTGCAACATTGGTGTAGAGTGTGCCAAGGTGAGGTGCAACGCTTTGTCAAAGGAACAAGGGGTGTGTTGGGCATGGGAAAGAGTTTTTTGGGACAAAAATTGTAAAAATAGCTAATGAAATCACTTCCTAGGTTGGTTCTTGGTTGGATGATACAACAAATATCTGTCAAGGAGGTAATCAAACATAATGGACAAGGATACCACCAAGGGAATACTCCATTCCCTAGTATCGTCACCAATTTGTTATACAAGATTTATGATTGTAGACAAAAGTATCTCCCCTAGGTTGGTGGCTAACCTAGAACATCAGAGAGACAAGGAACAAAATGCTTTTCCTTAAAGTAAATATATGATGGAGTGAGTTTTACATGTAATCCTTCACACACTTCGCTCCTTCTTCAGCTTTGAAGCTCCAATCCCACCTCTGAATTCCAAAATTAGGACTTGCCAAGTTAGATAACACAAGCCAATAAACTACAGGTTCTATGTAGTACCATCTAAGTACTTCATTCTATATATCCACATGGTATTGAAATAAGTGGAATAACAACATCACATGTGGGAAAACAATGAATTATTTTCATTAATATAAATGGAAGGAGATTACAACCATAAGTAGTAATTGATCTTGTAGAATATATCCTCGAAGTTATTGACTTGTACTTTCCTTATCACAATATGCACCTCTAATCACCCTAAATGCATGAGATTATGACCACTCACTATAGCAGCATAAGGGTAGAATCACTCTCCAAAATCCAACCCCCAACCATATAGAAGGTTGGGAATGCATAGATAAGTATGGTAAGTTGGGAGTTTTTATCCAATTACCAAGATAGGGTAATCGATCCACCTTTGATGGAGGTATAGGATCAAAAGATAAGTGGTCAAAACTCCAATGTAGGGAAGGATAAGATCTGAATGTTTAATCCAAGGTAAGTAGTTGAAACAACTTTTGGAAACTCCTAGAAGGGAAACCTTCCAGAATCCTGTTCATTCTCTCCTATTTATATAACGAACACAGGCATAAAGGGGAGCAACCTGTTGGTGACAAACGTAGGCCACACTGGAGAAACCTATTGGTGAATGCACCCCAGTAGACCTACAGGGAGCGTTGGTCCTAAAACTAGCTGAGATGAAGCAGTTTAGGGCTCAAACTCTGGGAAATGAAAGGTGCATGCATTGGCCTTTGTGAAATATAGTGACCAGGGGAAATATGATGTTGATTGATCCCATTACGAGGCTTACTAATCGGATGTGACAAAATAGCCTATAACAATTCCTAAGCACATTTTGGTTGAGCCTCTAGTCATTGCTGGATACCAAGCTCACCAATTCAACTCCTTCCACCCCAGACTAATTTCCAAACAAAGGTCATCAACAGAATGATCATGCCCATTTTTACCATGTAAAAATCCAAGCTTCCATGAAATTTGGATGAGTGTCTCCCCTATGTGCACTAAACATACAACATATCTAATCCACAACTCAATTGGCGATATCCACTCTTAGGTGGGCCTAGGATTTCCACCATCAAGTCCCATTGATGTCACACTTTCCCTTTCTAGTACACAAGAAACATTTTCACATGTTTATCTTGAATTTGATATTTATACCAATTTATTAAATGAATTTAGTACATCTTCGAGTATGTTCATGTTATTTTGCATAAATACAATAGTAAGTATAAACAATACCATGATCAACATTGAGTGCCACATAAGTTTCAATTGGGAGACAAGGTTTGGTTGAATCTCCAGATGGAATTCCTTGAATGGGCCCATTAGAAGCTTCAACCACTACACTACAGACCTTACACCATCACCAAGGCTTTGGGTGCAATGGTTTTGAGCAAAGAATCCCCCATTTCCTTGGCATGCACTAAGTGTTCAATGTGGACTACCTTCAAGCATAATTTCTACCATTGTTGGATAAATTAGAAATTGCAGAGTAGATGAAATGGATAGAGATCAACCTAGATAATACACCACAAATGATCATATCATGGACACAAAAATTAAGGTCACTCACCAGCAAAGGGTCCAACTATATAAGGTTGTCAAAGAAGGTCAACTCTTGCACCAAGGCAAGTGGCTCACCAAGGGCCAAATTCAGTAGAAGTTTCCCCGTCTCATTGACGTATCAATGAAATGGAGAAAATTACTTCATGAGGTGGAAATACTAATCCAGGTGGGTATCAGTGGACAACCACTTATTCAACTGGCTCAAAACATAATTTTCCTATTTTCTTAGTTTTTTATTTTTCGCAGTTTTTAGGTATTGAACTTTTGAAGCTATATGGAGACCCTAAATGGTATTTTTTGTGGAAACAACCCTTTAGTAGCAAAAAATCATACTTATATGATAATCCTTTCAGATGGAATATCATGTATTCCAAATGGATATCGTATGCCAAAGTTATAACCTCGATAAGTTGGCATTACTTCTTACCCATTCGAGCCCATAAGCCTTTGGTACTTCATCTCCTAGGGTTAGATTTTTGGATTTTTAGAGTTTTGCATTGCTTATTCATGATAAAAATTCCTCAAAGCCTCATTGTAGCATAGTTTAGGAAGGAACATAATTGTCACATCTCTTCTTAGAGATAAGGTACCATCATTCAAGCTAGTTTTCCTTCATTCTACATCTATACAATTTCAACATTTTCCATTTATTAATTGAAGTCAGGTTTCAATGTATCTATGTTTTTTGGTTTTAAAATTGTATTACATTTCGTTCCATGCATAAATTTGAATCAAGGCCATCATAGTGATCTACTCTTTATCTATGTTTCTGTGCATTTCCCCAATGAGGTTGGCATATAAGGAGTTGAACCTTGAACTTCTTGAGCCCTTGCAAGACCATCCTTGCTAACCCTGATGGCCTCCCATGGAGAAATAAAAGAAATACAAGGGAGTAGGAGATCCTATTAAACTATTCTTTTAGTAGTCCCTCAACCAAAAAAAGGAATGATATGATGGATAATTTTTCCTATATCCTTCAGCAGATACCAATAGGAAATGCATCTTCATCCAGTGGCAACTTTAAAGGCACCAACCCCTTTAAGGTACAATTTAATTATGATATTCTTATATTTGAATGCTAGATAGATGAAGATGCTCTAGAAAAATGATTAAATCTTCTATAAGGATTTTTTTGGCCCATAATTTTCTAATAGAGAAAATAGCACTTTTGCACTCCTTAAGGTTGCCTCCCATGTCAAGGATTAGTCAGAAACTTAATGTGACAAAAGGGACACATAGGAATATGCACTATTTTCAATCACACCCAATTGGAACTATTTTAGGAATATAATTAAGGAATAGTATTACCCTATTGGAAGCTACGAAGAACAGTACATGAGATGGACCACACTATGGCAGGAAAGGGACCAAGCAGTGCCAAATTTCACAAACATATTTCATACCTTGTACACCAAGTTGGATATAAAGTTCTATAAGTGAAATATAGTGCTCAAGTATCATAATTATTAACACACACACACACACACACACACATAATATATATATATAAATAGAAATGGAGTTCCTATACATGTTCCTTCTCGTCATAACATATTGATATTTTCTAAAAATCAAGAAAAACTTCGAACAAAAGAAGTGAGATTTTGGATCAGTGAATGCTTCACAGTAGAATTAGGGCAAGGGACTCCCCAAACCATGGAACAAAAGATAGAGATAGTATGGGCCACTCCAAGACAACCCATCAAGGCCACAAATAAATAACGATAATGGGAAGATGAAGAAAGACATGGGAAAATGGTGCAAGTTCCATAAGAGTCCCACTCATAACACAAATGACTGTTGTGCAAAGAAGTAGATACTAGCCAAGATAAAGGATTTAGATTCAAATGTAGGTTCTGAATCTAAAAAAGACATAGAAAAGGAAAAATATATCATTGATGTAGAATCTAGTGCCACAGTTTCCACTACCAAGGTCCAACAAAGTGAGCCAGAAGATCCAAATGAAGGTGAGTGTCTCCTTCACTCACAAATGTGGGTGAAAGGTGCACCACATTATTTCATTTTTGATAATGATAGTCAAAATGACCTCATATGAATAAAGGTCATTAATTAGTTATGTTTTTTGACAACACCACACTCACAACCATACACCATTGAGTGGCTCCACCAAAGGTGAGATTTTTGTGTTAGCCAACAATGTTGCCTGTCCTGCAACATCAAGCATTTCAACGATGAGGTATTGTGTGATGTTGCTCCCCTTGAATTTTTTGATGTTCTATTAGGCCAGCAATACTTCTAGAAGTGCCATATTGTGTATGATTCAAAACCTCAAAATTTTATTATTACTTTGGGTGGAAAAATATACAAGATACTAGAGGTAGCCCTATCTACTTCCATTTCTTTGATTTTTGCTAAGAAACGCAATAACATCATTTCCTAGATTGGGAAATTTTTATTCTTCCTGATTCATTGTCAAAGTAAGGAGAAGAGAAGCTACAAAAAGAACACATTCGACCAAGTTCCTCACCCAGAGGGAGCCCAATTGTACTCGTGTAGAAGAAGGATGGGACATAGAGACTTTACATTAATTATTAAGATCTAAACAAAATCACAGTGAGGAATATGTAACTAATTATGTGGGTTTTACGACATTCTTAGCTAGCTCAATGGGGCCAAGTACTTTATAAGGATTGATTTTAAGCTCGGCTATCATGAAGATCCAATAGAACTAGCTAATATGTGGAATACTTCTTTCAAGTCCAAGGAGGATATTTTTGAATGATTTTTCATGCCTTTTGGTTTGATGAATTCCCTAGAAACTTCCATGAGGTTGATGAATGTTGTAGCCCTTCATTATTTCTTTTTGGTAGGGGTGCTAAAGGGTAGCATTTAAGACTTTTGGCTTATAAAATAATCAAATTGGTGATGAGGGAAACTTTAGGCCCTAGTGCCATAACAAGGAGCTCTAAGACCATATCTCTCATCCATTGAATACTCCACCAAGCAAGCACAGCGGGGTAAACAGTAAAATTCGCACAGGCACACATTTTGGTTAAAGGTCGAGTAGATCTCAAGGAAGATCCCCATCCATCTCCACCCGATAGGCCCCCAAAAATATTTCAGGGGGGTAACTTGCACGAAAAATAGACCAACGCTACCCCCTAGAGTTGAATAGTCAAATGAATAGAAACATCGATCCAATGGCCATATTTAATTCCGAGGGGTAACTAAAGGATCCCGCCTCCCATTCTTCCACATGCCAGAGGAAGGTGGGGACCAACTGCCACGTCACAATTCTACCAACACCATTTTTCAAGTGAACGATCAAAGTAATGGTGAAATGGTAGCTTCCTCACCCCCACTCCCATCCACCTGTCACCTTCATCCCCTAATCATCCTCTACCACATGTCCCCCTCATGATGTCATCTGACATTAGACAACCCTGCCACTCTCCACCTAAAAGCCCCTTCCCACTGCAAATTTTTGAATTTGTTTTTATTTCTTGATGCAAAATCCTCCCACCATTCTTTCATTCTACAATGTCATTCGATCACCAAGATGGTCCAAAACTATCCTCCAATGTTGTTTCCAGTTGTCACCAAACCAATAAGGTAACTTTTTAGTCCCCTCCACCTATGAATTGTTTTTACAGTTGTTAAAACTGAAGAAAGCGGCTTCCAATACCCCCAAATCTCGAGAATCCATACCATCCTCCAATGTGGAACTACTCATGGACATGGAGGCACAAATTTCAGGCCCCCCTTGTTTTTACCACCTGTCGTACCTCCGGTTCAACATGTATGGCCACCACATCAGAGAAGAGGACCCACTCCATGTAGTTTATTTAAGGCTATATTATCAGATCGTCACTGATGTAAATCATTTCCTTGAGTTCATATCTTAGTGAGTTACTACATACATACAAGAAAATAATTGTTTTGTTTGTTCCATTGGAGCCAAAATCCTAGAGGTGACCCCATAGTTGATCCAAAAATATTTTATTTACCCAAGCTCCCATGAACCCCAGAAATTCACATAAACCACTTTGGTTTATAATTATACTACCCTTTCATTTGTTGAATCATAATCCTTTCTCCAAATGGTCCTAGCCCCTGGCTTGCAGTCCTTACCCATTACTGATAGTTTCCCAATAACTATCTTTTTTGAGTCTATGCAGCCTATTTTTTCTATAATTGCTCATGTTTTTGGGGATGATAATGCCAATATGGCCAATAAAGCATCCCTAGGATTTCTAAGGGACATGATGCAACTAGACCATCTGTTTGACATACCTTCTTACTTGGCTGAGTCCATAAAATTCTAATTACGTCATTTTCCTACCACCTCATACTTCATGTGTTATTCTTTGTTGTTCTATATGTTTATGTACACCCATTTTTATGAGTTTGAGGGCTTGGGTCTTGGCCTAATGGCTCCAAACAAATAGAGTAACTACATGGCCATTTCTTATACAATTATTCATAATGTTTCCCCTCCAAGAATCCTCCCTAAGAAAAAATAAATCCTTCAACTAAGAAAGGACACTAGGGTAGGATACTGGTATCTATTTGAGAATTACAAAGATATTAGGGTCTATGGGTGTGATATTCCTCCTCACCACTTGCCTATTTTCATATCAATGAGGATATTCTCCCTGGAATTCATTAGAAAGAGGCTTAATGTGGACGAATTTCACTTTTTCCCTGCCAAAAAGGGATATATGTTCAAGTTGGGTAAGCCTATAGGGCTTTCTATTGTTAACTTCATACAGGCCTTCCTAGCACCTAAGGAATTACTGAAACAAATGAATTTGATATGGGAGATGACTGGCATTATGATCCTCATGGTGTCATTGCAAATAAAAGGGAAACCATAAAGGCTTCAACTTATGAGCATGAATGTAGGCATGAGATTGAATGGAAGGCTAACCTTGATTCATGGCCTATTAACATAGATATGGAGATCAAGACTCTAGAAACAAAGAACAAGGCATAGAAAAGGATCATTGATGAGACAAGGGATGTAGAAATGGAAGATGTACACACCAGCGAAAATTCCAAGACTCAAGAGATAGAAGAAGAAGAAATCGAGATGAGGTTGGTGGAGATGAAACCAGACCAACCAAGCTTCTAGATGACATTGGAAGACCCACTACAAGGTGTAGCCTCATCATCCTCAGAGGTAGCCATTCTAAGTTTAGTAGGAAGCGCAACTACTACTAAGCCTAGTTGGCCTACTGGAAATGCCATTGGAGAAAGGAATAATAAAATAAGGGAGGAGATGCAATAGAAAATGGCATCCCATTCATTCCCATGCCATAACTAACTTTTGGCTACTATGGACTTGGAGAAAAATCAAATGAACTTATTACTGCATCACCCAATAGCATAGTCACTACCATTGGGCTCCCAGTTCAAGGCCCTGGGTGTTTCTTTAGAATTGGCAAGTGTCCCTCTACCTATTAAGTTCAACTTCCATAGGAAAGTGGGAGAGATGTTATACAATGAGCTTAATCGAAATCCAATGACCATAAGAAATGCTGAGAAGATGTTGGAGAAGATTACAACAATATTAAAGAAGGAAAGAGATAACTCCAGAGCTCTACATATGCAGAATGTGAACTTCAAGTAATTGATTGTGAAACTAGGGGTGAATCCAGAAGATAAAGCTACATTTGAGGCCCTTCTTCAAAGCTCATAAGCAGAGGTTCAGGAGTTAAGACACAAGTTGAATATGCCATCTAGAAAACATGTGCAATATAAGGAACTTGCACAAGTGGAGGAAGAGAAAGAAATATTGTCCAAAGAGAGGATAGATAGAAACAATGAGGTGGTGGCTCTTAAGAATCAAGTGTAAAACTTAATAAGAGAATAGATACTCACATTTGTGCACTGGTGGTGCATGAGAACCCTCATAATCCCATAGAATAACTTACAAAGACCCTCACTGAGCTCCAAATCTCAAAAGGGGAGAGCAAGTAATTACAGAAGGACTCAGACACAACCAATGAGCCTTGGCACAAAAAGAAAATAAGCTTGAGATTGCTAGGACTAATGCAGATCTGATCAGTAAGAACCTACAGGTAGCCAATCAAGAGATCTCTGAGCTCAACTAAAAGGATGAAATAATAGTAGAGATGTCCCTCATGCAAGCTAAACGACTAGTCTAGGATGAAATAATAGTGGAGATGAAAAACAATTGGGAGAAAATAACTCTGATGGATGAGCAAAACATTGCGATCAAGGACTAGGAGTTATTCATCCTAGCTGTTAAGGAAGAAGGTGAAAAGAATTCCCATATTTCCAAGAAGTTCATCTAGGATGTAAATGAGAATCCACTTAGTGAGTTGAGGGCTATAGATGTGGTGGATAGGGTGTATGTTATCATGGAGATCTCCAAATTAGTTGAGAAGGAGGAGGACAGAGCCGAAGCTGAAGAATGCCTAGACATGGTACTAAAAGATGTGGTTGCCTTCAACTATGATTTTGAGGAGAGAGTCAGAGAAGGGTTGCCTAACTATTGGGCTTTTTTAGGAGTGTTGATCTCGTGGAAACAATATAATCATATGTTAGTTGAGGCCAAGAGCAAGGTGGATTCATCTCATGAGAAGACTTCCACCCTTAAAGGTAAAATTGTGGTTAATTATCAAAGAAAGGATTTTTAGCTGTTAGGATTGGCGAATATCTTGTTCCACCCAAGGTTGAACTAGATGGGGCTCATAAATCTCAATATTTCATATCAGTGATTCTTTCACACTCCTATACCAACTCTAATGATGTGGAAAAGATATGAACAAATCATCAATCCTCCGGTGCTCTAGATGATCGACCCAGGCGGTGCTACCTCCTGAACCTGTCTATCATAATTAAAGATATTGTTGATTGTGTCGATCATGACACTTTGATATTTTATGTTTTATGTAAATATTCTATTTTCAGAGACTCAATTCCTGTTAGTTAGGATCCGTCTAGTAGATTTGTGCCACTAAAGCATGCTGATATTTTTGTTATGATGATTCACTGCCAAATCAAGAAAAAATATTTTGTAAAGGGTTCCCTCCCTGAGGCCCTATAAAAATAGTTTATGATACAAAAGCAAGGGTTCCAAATTTTGTTTTCAATATGGAAGCTCTACAAATTGTAAATGAAATGTATGCCCTATTCAATATTAATGAAAGCTTTTGGCAAGTGTGGCTCATATGAATGTGTATTATGTATTCTCTCTTGTGTTTGTTCCATATATCCTCATTCTTCTTCTCAGATTGCATGTAATAGCAGCTGCTATATATGTTTTTTTAATGAATTCATGGATTCATCTATAGCTAATTCTAATCTAAGATGCCTATGACTGATAAGAATTAGTATCCTTAAAATGTGCGCCATCTAACTTAGCACATCATTTGAATGTTTTTATCATCCACTTCATGTTGAACTTCAATGCACTTGATTCTTAATTTAAGCCATGTGCGTTGGTTTTTTTCTTATTGATTCTTCTCTCCAATATACTCCAAATTACTGATAAAATTGCATGCTCATGTAATGTTTTCCGCTAGAGTTATAAATTAATGCTTCTATGAGTATTACCTTGCATCGATATTTGTATTTCTCTTCGTAAAGAATACTTTGATCCAATTGTGACTTAAAATCTAGTTAAATATTGGGTGTAAGTGAACAATTCCAATATATCTTATAAGCACTCATCAAGATGGCATAGGCATTGGTCTCTTTTCAACCCGAGAGTTTCCTCTAGTAGCTACAATAGATGGCATGTTCTGGCATTTCACCAACTCTTTCATGGTTGTATATCTGGATTATATCCTCATCTTTGTCAATATTTTGGTAAAGCACTTCAAGCATGTTAGGCAAGTGTAATATCCCTCCCTTAATAATAAATAATAAATAATAATAACTAAATACAAAACTAATAATTAATAATAAAAATAATGAATAAAAATAAATAATAAATAATAATAATAATAAGTAATAATAAATAAATAATAATAAATAAATCACTTGATAATAAATAATAAGAATAATAAATAATAAATGATATTAAAAATTATATAAAAAGAAATAAGTAATAAAAATAAAAATAAAGATAGTAATAACCATATTTAAGCTCTAAATAAGAATAAATAGAAATAAAAGAAGAAAATTATCAAAAGAAGGAAATAAAACAAGAAAGCTAAAAATCAAAAGAAAAGTAAAGAATAAAACAAGAAAGAAAAAAAGTTGCATGCAGACACATGGAGTGTGTGCATGTGGTTCCCCTTCCAATGTTTTGTTCTATTTAATAGATGGTGAGGAGGATGGGAGGTATCCATCATTCCAAGATTCTATCTGCCATTCTCTTGGGAGAATGGTATACTAAGTCTTAGGAGCACTGGTAGTAATCGTTGATTGAGGGCTCGGGGATGGCCAGTTGTAGCAAAATCCTGCACAATTGAGCCTACGGTTGGGAGGAGAGTCGTCCCCAAAACCCTGTTGCGGTAAGCCTACTTCTACCAAAGGTAAGCCCAGGTAAGTATACTTCATAGTTTAAATTTAATGTTAATAAGTTAATTAGATGTCTATTTTGGGGCTGTTACATATGGTATCAGAGCATGTTTAATCCTTAGGGCTCATGGGCATCCGAAAATTTACTTTGTTGGAATTTTAACTTGACTTGTTTTAAAGTTACAGGTTGATTACTTCCAAGAGGCGGCATAATTTTTTTCAAACCCTCACTATGCCGTAAATTCTCTTATTCAATGCATACTTACTACATAGCTATATTTTGATTGGTTTTGGTGATTACGTTTCTACCTGTATCGACTTTGGATTTGGAATTAGATTCATTTCTCTACAATTTTAGCATAGATGCTTGAGTTTGAATGATCCGTAGTTCTTACTTTCTCTCTATTCTTTATTTCTAGAACTGGATCATTTCTTGAACTCTTCCTTTACCAGTTTATTTTGTCATCATTCACCAAAAATATAGAAACAGATCAGTAAGCTATGCAGTTATTTTTCAGACTCATTTTGCAGATACGTTGGTCATGCATGGAGAAAAAACGTATTTTTTCATACTATTTTGCAGTTATTTTTTTCTGAGAAAAACGAGATTTTTTTTTAGTGCATGTGTATGTATATATTTGATTAATGAAATAGAATTTCATATATCTGTTGTGTTGACCAGTTATCTTTATATGAAGGGTACGCGCTAACCAAAGCATGGTGGTGCTTCATGCTCAATCAAATTTTTATCTGAAGCATATATAATACTATGCTTAATCATCAGTTAAAAAATATAGGGTAAGTTATTATAAGCTTTTAAGATTTGTTTCTTAAGCTTTGTTAAGATTAATTGGGTAATTAATAGACCTTAGACCGACTATGAACAAGTTCTTTAACATGTATATTTGTTGGGCCATTCACGATGACAGATAGGGTCTGGTTTGCACTTGAGTTGAAATGAAAATTTAGTCCATTGTTTCAAATCGGTGACAGGATAGAGTGGTTAAAATAAATGATTTAAATATAGATGGACATTTAAGCCATGTAAATCATTCTATTTTTACTAAATGGAACTCTCCTCCATGAAAAGTCCACAATAAAAGGCTGCGTGCAACAAAACAAAATTGGCTTTATAATATATATTGATGCTACCGTAGAAAATGCCCGAAACATTATGTCATGGAATTGATTGTCTGTAGGAAATTTTATAGTTTGCCTGGAGAAAAATTTCAAATCTAATGAGAATTTCTGATCTCGTACTCGAACAGAAATTTTAACACCGTAATATGCATGTCTGAGCACGGACTCGAACAAAAATTTTAAAGAACTCAAATGGAATTTTTAAAATATGCTATGGAATTGATTGTGCGGAAATCAAATTTGATCATATATTTTAGGGTATCAGATCTTTTTTTTATCTAGTTTATAATGTGTGAGCGATCTTAGTTTGGTATTACAACCGCTTAAATCTGGTATTGTTATGAATATAGAACAATTTTTAAAAGCTTTGTGCATATCCAGAGCATTGATACCTAGAGAACAAGAGGTATGAGAGCTTTGGAAAATCGGATAGTGATGCCAATATAGTTCATTTAGTACTATTCTGCTTATTCAGACTATTGATACCTAGGCCCTTTATTGAGATGAGTTCCTGCTTTCTCTTTGAATTATCCAAACAGGTAATTCTAGTCACAAGTTTGCCCAATAGTCTTGCATGCACCTCTTTGTTTCGTTATAATTGGGTTGATTTTTACCACAATGTTGGATCAGAAATTCTCGTGCCATGTATTATAATAATGGTCTGTTTTAATTGCACATTCCCTTGATATTATTTCCTTATTCTATATCGTTAACAATGCAACACTTTTCCTTTGAGCGATTCATGCAATAGATGGATGCGGACTGCATTTTGGTTCCATAATAAGATATTCGAACCTGATTAAATGGGAAAAAAATATGACTGTTGGTTTGAGTCTTATTTTCAGTCTGGAAGTTTCATACCTTTTATTATTTGAGGCGAAGTTCAAAACATAG
Organism: Pinus taeda; assembly: GCA_000404065.3. Classification (NCBI taxonomy): domain Eukaryota; kingdom Viridiplantae; phylum Streptophyta; class Pinopsida; order Pinales; family Pinaceae; genus Pinus; species Pinus taeda. Next base: position 65,997 of record APFE030804834.1, read on the forward strand.
AGAAGCAGTATAAATGGCGGAGTTCAAAACATAGAGAAACAGGATAAATTCCTATTTAATTTGCAGAGGTTAGAATTTAGAGATTTAATTTTGGTAAAGTCATCGCAATTTTTTTCTTCTTGGTTTAATATAAAGAATCTGGCTGTATGCCTGCACAAGCATTCGACGATAGAGTCTGAGAGCTTCCTCGTACAGACAATTTAAGATGTAGCTTTTGATCATCACATTCCATAAGAACAAATCTGGTTTATGCATTTTATCAAACAATAGGCGTGCGTTCCTTATACTACTGCAAACAACATACCTACCTACAAGCTTGGTTTCAAGATTGATATTCAGGCTGAATCCATGCCTGAGCATATGAGCATGGACTTCATTCAATGCTCTTATGTCTTTGCATGCCTGCAATAGAGAAGTATACGAATTGCATTCGTGTAGAATAGCTCGTTGGTTCAGCTCTTGTCTTAATAGACCAAATCCATCTCTCAACATATAACGATGTGCTTCCTTCGCTGCTCTCATGTTTTCATATTGTCTAAGAGAAGAAGCAGCATCGTGTTACTTCACAGAGTTGGTCTCTGCGGGAATTGATCTGAAAACTCTGTAGACTAAGATAGGTAACAGTCGTACATGAAACCGATAATCTTTGTTCATGGCCGTTTCATTTTTGATGTTCAAAATTTCAAATCGATTGACTTGAAAATCTCGCTTACCCTGCACATATCATTTATTTTTGGTGTTTCCCAACAGTTTGAAATTTTTTTAAGAGTTGTCTCCGTGCCAAAAGTGATGGGAATCTGGGTAAAAAAATCTCAAAAAGTCTTGTACAGGCAATGTTTGAATCATGTTTCTGATGGTGGAAATGGGTTCATAGCCATCAAAAATGTGTTATTTGGATCCGAAAATAACACATTTAACCATGAGCCATTTCTGGGCTTAGACCAAATTTGCAGGTTGTTTTTCTTGGATGACTAGTTTGGGTAAAACCCCTGAATGAAAAGCGTCTCGTGGAACTTGCAAGAGTCCACTCTGAATATAATTTCTCTGCACATTGATATTCATTATTCTTTAATATTTCTTTCACACTGAATCAAGAAAGCGGAGTCGAAGGAAGTATTATAATGACCATCAGGATTATAGTTGTTTTCCAACTTCTGCAAGTTTGGCAGGCTGAATATTTCTGACAGATTTTTAAGCCAATCACGTAGATACCTTCCAAATTGACTTATTTTTGTTTTTTTCAAAAAGATGCTTGGATTTGAACCATAAAATACCATAGATTACTGTTGTCCATTAAATGTTCACTGCTAATTTTCGTATATGTTTGAAGATCACATTGCACTTTGTTTTGTTATATGCAGTTATATAAATTTTCATAGTTTTTATTGTGGAAGTGAAATATAATGACAATTATGTCCCTGTAGTTCACTGGAATGCAATTTGAAAAGGCACAGATAATTGGGTCTATATTTAAGTTAATGAATCCTTTCACAATGTTTAAATAAATTCTTGAAGAGTAATTTGGGTATATTGAACAGTAATGCAATATATATTGCACAAATTGAACTATTTGTTTTAAGTATAATTTTTAGTTATTTTTAATGGACGCGGAGAAATGATATCTTAAGGATTGTGTTCTAAAGCGGTTTTGACTGAATTGCATCCTCAATAATATTAATTTGCTCTCTTTAATCTATAATTATTTTCCTTGTTTGGCCTTCAGATTGTCTTGAAGAAATTTTTAGAAATTTTTAGGTTGGGTGGCCAGCTGGTTTGGATTTCCAAGTACCTGCCTGTGTTTTTAATTAGATTGTCTATGATTCAACTCTTTTATCCAAACGGATTTGTCTTATAAGTTGAACTTTGAGAATTGTTTATAGTCTAAAGAAAAATTATGTAGCATAGAGAATGAGTGGTAGTGATACTGATCTATTAGAATAAGGAAAAAAAAATCCAGCAGCAGAGAATAAAGTTGGAAATGCTCTCTGTAATGAACATACTTTCTCATTTATTAGAGTCTTTTTTTCTTGGGATTATACAGATTACCACTTCTTGGGAAATAAAAATATCGATAAATTACTCTGACTTCCTTTAGTATCAATATACTCAGGAATCAGAGAATTAATTCACTAGATTCGAAAAATATTTAGAATTTACTAAATAAAAGTTAATTTAGTAGATTTGGATGCATGTGAAAAATAGAGTACGCAACTAATTCATGATAAGAATTAGTTAGAGAGATAATTTTACACAGTAGATATTGGTTATAGAGTTCTTAATGGGACCCTATTCTTTGTTAAATATTTGATTTCTACTAAGATCTTAATACTTCCGCATAGTATTGATTTCCTAACTGTTATTCTATGGAACTAGTGGGGGAAGTAAGATACAATATACACTTCTATATCATACATTGCATAGATCTATGAGGGTGCGGGAAGAATGTTTAAAAATTTGAAGTGGAATGCTTAACCAATTGATAATTGTTGTTATTCCAATATATTTTGTCCCTTATACTCACTATCATAGATGTTATGCTAATCCATTTATGGTTTTGAGAGGAAATTATTGTGAAACTATAGATAATTGCAGAGATAATTTGGGATTAAATTACAGTAAGGTTTGAGGTAGTATACAGGTCCTCTATGCTTATGCTTATAGACTAGTGAATAATAACTTAACCCATCAGATTGGTGAAGTTTCTTTGCAGTACTAATATCATGAAGACACCTTAATTTATGTTCAAACGATTACAAGTTAAATTTGGATGAGTAAAGTGGTTAATAGTAGAGACAAATTAGTTAAGTTTCGTGTAAACCACATTTAAAAAAAAATCGTTGAATTTTTTAGTATTATTGTGCACTCAAATTTTTTAAATAAAGTCACAACATTGAAATGCACAATATATGGAGATATATGCACAGTCAATAGACATTGTAGTCTTCAACATAACAGTGTATATATACCGGTCGTTCAGTATAACAACATTTGGAAATAACTTTCAATGGAGTTCTGTTTAGGGTTTTATACCCTAATTTGAGCATGTATTATTTGAAGAAGAGTTAATGATTATACTGAACGAATATCTTATGGTTTATAATCCATAATGATGGAATGTGTTGATGGATTTTCTTATAGTGGGTTTTGAAGAAGTTAGTTTTTCCGGGATAAAGATGCTTCTTAATGTCAGACAAAGCGGTCTTGACGCTATATCATTTGGAGTTATGGCTCGAGCAAAGCCCAATGAGGCGGTGGACAAAGAAATTGGGCTGAGAAGAGCTTCAACGTAGCATATCCATGCCTTTTTTTGGCTACTCAAGTTTTAAATTGGTATCTATCTGTTCAACTTGACCATTTCTATCTCATCTATGTGTTCAACTTGATCATTTCTATCTCATCTTGATTTTGAAACTGTAATTCATTAACAGACTTGGCTATTGCTTGTCTATCTTCATGCAGGTTCATTGAGTCATTCTGATTAGTATATTTATAAATTACGTTGTATTCATGAACCAACATCTCATCCTGAACAAATCTTGTTGATAACACATCTATCTGCAAACAATTTAACCATTCAATTCCCACGTAATTCGAATGAGGAATCGCGTGTAGCTTTCCATGGATTCAATTAATCAATGGGTGAATCTTTCTGCAGATAGATGAATCTATATTTTATTCCGCTATTGCACTCAGCGTTTGATAATCCATTTACATCAGTGGGGTACACTCATTTCATTGTCTGTTAATTCTGCAGGTCTAGTACCGCTTTGCTTTTTCAGATTTTGGACACTGGAGGTGCGGCTGATCGAACTCATAACATTCTATGGTTGAATATGAGAACGACTGTAGCATTGCAAATAATTAAAATTTTCATTAGTAGGCGGCAAAGCTATATACGAAGCTATATAACGAGCCTAATAATGGAGTTGTCTGTAAATTTGGAAGTGTATATCGCGAGATTGCAAGTGTTTGAATGTTTCAAATCACAAGATGATGTTCATCAGTATGGGTAGATTTCTCGACAATTTACAATTTTCTATCTTAGGCAGGTAATTTTATGCCTAATTGTATTTTAATTTAAGGGATTTGAAATGGTGTTGCCTTCGCGGGTGCGCTTGCAGGCAGACCATATAATTAATAAAATGATTATTTTTTTTTTGGGGAGGAATGACCTTGCCCATCATCCGATCCGGTTCTGGGTTGGGTGGCCGTGTCTTTTCTTTATGGTGTGGAATATTTTTTATGCTTGATTCATAAATTTTATGACTAAACATCAATACAACTTTTACACTGTGACATGAAAATAGTAACTGAATGTGAGGAAAATGTCACTTTAGTTTTACTTTGCTAGGTCATATGACTTTATTCAAAGCATATAATAAATCATCTGATAGTACTAGTTTTTCTTCATGAAAAGGTTTACGTGGGTTATCCAGAAAGCTTCACTATGTAATTATGTTGTCCATTCATGAGGACTATTCATGACCAGTTTCTTCATGGGCCTTAACTGCTTAAAAGGCATCCACTTTGTAGATAATATACTTTCCATAGGATTTATGGTAATCTTGTAATAGGAAAAAGATTCTTTAGTCACGAGACTCGAAGCACTTCTTCGAATTTTGGTGGATATTGAACCACATCTCTGTGATTGATAGAATCTAGATCATTAGTACTCCTCATCTTGCATTCAATGATCATTTGAAAGGTGAATTAGTGGATGGATTGGATCATCTAGTGACTCACATCACATTGTTGTTTTTCTTTAATTAGCTATCCAATCGTGTATCTAAGGACATATATATTCTTAGCAATAAGCTACAACAATCGGATTCTTGATGGATAGCTTAAAGTCTAGTGCATTCATTAGGTCCTCATGCTTTCTCATGCAGATTCTTTGGTTCTTTGTTCACATTAATATCTTATTATATGGTATGACATAATTAAGATATACTTTTATGATTCAGTAATTCATTGGAAAAGTATGTAATCCTAT
>APFE030804838.1:0-11296 GCA_000404065.3 Pinus taeda
CAATTTTGCTAACATAATACAGTTATAGATCTTATTTCAGCCCATGAGAAGATTTCCTATCCCTTTTGGTCCACAGACGCTGTTGAAAATCACGGTAGTGGGAGACGAACGCTCTATAACAGTGGCTACAGAGAGTTAGTAGGCCCACTGAACAAGCACAATGATTTATAAAGCTCTGTGTAGCCTTCTAACTTGTGTTAGTGTGGGAAATATATCAAAAAGAGGGTTTCCAAGATAATTTTATGAGATGAATGTATACTAGTAAGATGCATCAAGATATGTGGTGGATCAGAAAAAGTATTGCTGAAGAATAGGGAGCTCTTAGAAGGAAGAGAGAACAAAGAAGAGTCTGGGTAAACCGCGAACTATATGTATAGTCCCCAACGGAGTCGCTAATTCTTCTACAGGGTAAAAGGCACGGTGTATGGAGAATGAAAACTACCCTCAAAGGCCTTCCCGCGACCTTCGACAGACTGCAAGATTATCTATAGATGCTACCAAGTTATACACATGTTCATCTATCATCATCAATTAACGAAGTATGGAAAGAGGATTACCTCAAGTCTCCTTCTAGATTTGTTTGGAGATCTCAATGCAGCCAAGAAGAACTCCTTCAAAGCCGGTTCCAAATCAATTCTTGCACAAAGAAAGGTAAACACAATCATCACATACAACCTTGAAAACCAATATATGAATGCACAATGAACATATGTTTGCATACAACTAAACTACTCATCTAAACAAGTATCAAATGAAAAACTCAATGAACAATGTTACCGACACTATGGAGTAGGGAACACAACTACAGTTTTGTATTAACAATGGAAGAGTGATTACAACCATCCGTTGTATTAGTCTTCCTTTGTACCTTCCACTTGTCTCTCTCTCTCTTCTAGCTCACTTCTTCAAGTATGTGACAATTCACAACAACTTAGTAGGCTATCCTTTCAAATGCTCTGACCCCTTTCACAATAACCCTTTCATTGCTTATATAGAAATCAGTTTAGGGTTGCCAAGTTCCTCATAGAGTTCACTAGGGAAAATGCAATGAACTTGCCTTGCTTTTTAGCTCTTTCCCATTTGCCTCCTTTTCTCATATTAGAATTTCTCCAAATAGTTATTTTTGGATGTTTCCTTGCTTTTCTTGAGTAAATTTAGGGACAAATATCTAGATATTTGTGAGTCAATTCATTGGTTTGACCCACTGAACTTCCCTTAGTTTCACTAACGCTGCCCCTGGTCTAATAGCTTGAGTTAGTAGGGTCACTAACGCACCCTTAGGCTTGGTAACAAGCTCATAAAGCAGTTTTTTAGTGTGCAACTAGCGTTAGTGTGGAATCAATGCTTGCAATTGTGGTCTTTTCTTTAGTCACCATGTCTTTCACCTCTAAGTTGATGAGGAGGTAATTATGTTGTATAACAGAAAGGCTAGGAAAAAAAATTGTCAATCCAAGAAATCCTCCATGCCAATGACAAATCATTACCAAGAAACCACATGCATGTGTCATGCACGCCAAAAATAGCAAGGAAATCATACATGCAACTTGGTACCTGTAAGTAAAACCCACTATAATTGTTTCTCCCTTTGTACTCTTGAATTTTCTTACTTTTCCTTTGCCTTCTTTGTCCAAATCCCAAGTATGCCACACTCCTCCAAGAGTTCTCCAAGAAAATTCTAAGTGTCCAAGTATATGAGAGAGAGAATAGAATGAGAGTGTCAAAGACTGAAATCACAAAATCTAACACTGACAAAAGCTGTGTATTGATCCTCATAAGCCTTTTTATTAATGACGTCTCTATTTTCTTCATTTTGCATTATTTTCCTTCCATTTTTTCCACATGCAACCTATGACATTTCATCTTCCTTTCCTCCTATTTTCCATTATTTTCATAAATAAAATGACAATAAATGCCTCATGCCTTTCCAAATCCTTTTCCATTGCCTTTTCCAACTTCCATGGCCATTAACTAATCACAAGTGATCCTAGTCATTGTTTTTCTTCCCAAAGTTTATCTTGGAATACATGTCTGATGACCTTATTATTTTTCCTTCATTAACATTATTACATGGATTTTCAACCTAAGGCTATTAAAGACTCCTCCATGGAACACTATCCTTGATGTTGAATGACACCTACAACCATCACGACTGCTAAAAATCAAAACATATTGCCCATGGAGCTTGATAACTTAGTTTGTTGCAACATTTACAATGAACAACCTACTAAAAAAAAACCAACATAACCAACCTAACAAACATAATAAACATGAGAACCATACTACTTATTGGAACTTTATAACACAACTCATGGAAATATTTACATCCATATACATATACACATATACCAAAATTGTTTGACCTCAACTAAAAAACAAGGAAGGATACATAACATGCATCTGATCAACCATCTCCCATGTAACTTCATCGGGCCCAAAGTGCTTCAATTACACTTTAACCTACTTGATTGCTCAGTTCTCGAGCATGAGAATATTTTTCTACAAAATGCATTGAGGTTCCAGCTGGAATTCCCCCGCTGGTTCCACCTGCAATATAGACCAGTCAATAACATGGTCAACATATTTCACACATATTTTAAGCAATGAAACATGGAAAACATAATGGACGTTCACTATTGGAGGCAGTGCAAATCGATAGGCCACTGGTTAGATCCTCTAAAGGATCTCAAAAGGCCCACAATATCAAGGTTCCAGATTCGCACATAACCCCATTCTCAAGGATCTCTTCTTGGGATTAATGCACAAGTACACATGTTCCCTAACTTGAAACTCCTTAAACAACATGTGCTAATATGCATAAATTTTCTGCCCATCCTACGCTGCCTTTAGATTCTTCTTGATTACCTAGATTTCTGGTTCCATCTCTGCCAACATGTCCAGCCCAATCAAAAACCTTTTTAGGGGATCACTCCAACTTATGGGAGTGTTACAACTCCACCCATAGAGTGCCTCAAACAAACTCACCCTCATTGAGTCCTGATACCCATTGTTGTAAGAAAACTCAACCAATGGAAGATACTCTTCCCACTTCTACTACTGATGCATCACATACATCCTCAACATGTCCTCCAAAATTCTATTGACCTCTCTATTTGACCATCTGTCTGTGGATGATAAGTTATGTTCAAGGCCAACTTTGTACCCAAACCTGGAAATAATTCCTTCCAAAAGTTGGAAGTGAACTTTGCATCCATATTTGACACAATATTCTTTTGTACACCATGCAACCTCACTATGTCTTTGATGAATATCCCTGCTACATCATTTGTTGAATAATTAGACTTCACTGTAATGAAGTGTGCTACTTTTTTAACCTATCCACCACAACTATGATATAATCATGTTGTCTAGATTTCCTTAGAAAACCTGTAACGAAATCCATGGAAATGATCTCCCATTTCCACTCTAGAATCGAAATCGGCTATACTAATCCACTGGGATGCTTACACTCCGCTTTTACCTATTGAAAATTCAAGCATCTAGCCACGAACTCTTCCACTTCCTTCTTCAAACTCGACTAATAATATAACTTATTCACCGTAGTCAATGTCTTCTGATATCTTGGGTGACTTGAATACAATTTAGCATGAAATTTCCTCAAGATAAGCTTCTTGATATCAATGTTTTCCAGCATAGATATCCTGTCCCTAAATATCACTTAACCATTCATTGTGACATGATAGTCCACATCCTGATCACCTATATCCTGATGTAACTTGTGCCTAGGTTCCCTAAACCTGTCATCATGTTGTTCTGCCTATAAGATCTAATCCAGTATATCTATCCCATATGAACTCATAACTGCTATACGATTTACCTATACTCTTCTACTAAGATAATTTTCAACCATGTTCTCTTTCCCCTTGATGTACCCGATAAAAAAGTCAAACTCACTAATCATGGCCAACCATCTAGCTTTCCTGGCAATCTAATTTAGTTTTTCAAATAGGTATCTCAATCCACTATGATCACTCATCAAGTTGAACCACTTGCCAAGAAGGTAGTGTCTCCACATCTTCAAATCATGGATGATTGATGCCAACTCAAGATCATGTGTAACATAATTTTTCTCATTCTCATTCAATTTCCTTAATTCATAACATACCACCTGTCCCTCCTACATCAAGACTCCACGAAGTCCTCTCTTGCAGGAATTTGTATACACTGTGAACTCTTTATGCAGATCTGCAATCTTTACAACTAGAGCATTTGTCAACAACTTCCTCAACTGCTCAAAACTTGCCGCACATTCCTTTATCCATTAAAATTTCTTACCTTTCCTTTGCAATGATGTAATAGGATAAGAAATTTGTGTGAAGTTCCTAATGAACCTCCTATAATAACCTACTAACCCCATAAATGACCTTGCCTCATTGACATTCCCAGGAGGTGGCCATTCCATTATAGCTTTTATCTTTTTTTGATCCACTGCTATGCCTTCCTTGGAAACCACATGTCCCAAGTAATTTACCTATGTTTGAAAGAAAATTAATTTGCTAAGATTGGCATATAATTGATGCTATCTTAGCAATATCAACACTGCTGCTAAATGTTCTCCATGTTCTTCCTCATTCTTATAATATATAAATATATCATCAATGACCACAATAATAAACTTGTCCAAAAAAGGACACATCACACTATACATTAAGCACATAAAATTAGTTGGAGCATTAGTCAAACCAAATGGAACTACAAAAAATTCATAATGCCCATACTTGGTCCAGAAAGCTATTTTGTAGATGTCCTCTTCTTTAATGTGTACCTGATGGTATCATGATCTCAGATCAAATTGTTTCTCCCTTCAAATGGTCAAACAATTCATCAATCCTTGACAACATATACTTATTCTTGATGGTCACCTTGTTCAACTACTTGTAGTCAATGCATAACCAGAGAGTACCATTGTTTTCCTTCACAAAAAACATTGGTGCCCCTGGTACTAACTCAATAGAAAAGTCCACTTCCCTGTGAGGTGACAATTCTAAAATATCTATGGGAAATACATCCAGAAACTGTTGTAGAACTGAGTACCTGTTCAAGACTTTTGCATCCTAAACATCCTTACCTTTATCACTGGAAATATGTATTGCAAATAACACACACTTCCTGCAACTGCTTGCCTGCATAGCTATCACCATTCTAACTGATGTTTCCTTATTGTTACCCTACAAGATCCTCTATTCTCCATTTTCATCTAAGCACTCAATAACATTTTCATAACAATCCACCTTGTCCTATGAAGATACAACCAATCGATACCCAACAACATACTGTATGATCCCAATGGAATCACATTCAAATGCACTGATGTAGGCATACCATTCAACTCAAATGCACAAGATATTACCTAGTGGTGAACTGTTTTCTTAGTAGCTGTAGCCAACTGCACTAACCAAGAATCTACATGCACTTCTTTTTTCAAACTACACTTATCCACCAGGTCAGGATAACATAACTATAATTAGATCTAATGTCAAAAAAAATAAAAAACTTTATCACAAATCTTACCATCCATCTCTATAATAGATGGCTGGTGATATGTCTGTCTATTATCCAACACTGCATAAATCTGAAGAATAAATTTTCCAACATCCCCCACTATCTATGCCTCTTGAGCACTGCAGATTTGCGGTTTACCACCTTGATGTTGTGGAAAATCTCTCTTACAATGATATTTGCCATAAATCCAACACTGTGAAGGATTCCTTCCATCACCCTTGTTCTACTCCTCAAACTAAAATCCATGAAATTTGTCAGATGCATTAAAATTCTTAGGCAGTGCTCCATTCTCTTTGTTACCTATGTCCCAAGGCCTTGTTCACTTCGTACCCCATTTTCCCTTATTCCTATCATTACCTGTCCAATCCTACTTAGTTTCAGATTTGCACTTTAATTTTTCATAACAATGCTTTAGCTTTCTAATAGATTTCTCCAATGATCTAGGCTCATCAAACTCAATCCTCTATTTGAATGCTACTGGAAACCAACTGATGAATTTATAAATATTCTCTTTCTCCTCCTTTAGATAAGGCACATACCTCAACAACTCCAAGAATCTACTAGTGTACTCCTCATCAATCATGGATCCCATCTTCAACTCATAGAATTATATTCCCTATCATCATAGTATCTCTCAAATAAACACTTCTTCCTAAAAAGTCTCTCGAACTCACTCCAAGTTAACTCCTCTTCATGAATACCCTTGACATTCTTTACATCTTCCCATCAAATGTATAATTTAACTTTACGAACGAGCGTAGCTATTCTAGCCTTCGTGTTCTCTGAGTAATCATGTAATATGAAGAACTTGTCCATCCCAAGAAAGCACACTTTTGCATCTTGTGACTTCTTCATTTCTCCATAAAATGTAGGTGGATTTTATTTCTTGAACTCATTCAGAAAATATCCCCTGTTAATCACCCTATAAGGATGCTAGCGATGATGACCGTGGTACATGTCTGAACCAAAACTAGAGTAAAGCCCATGTCCACTACCTCATCTATCAGGTGTATCTTAGAACCTGCCATATATAACTATGTCATCAATATCTCACCCGTGCCCACCATGAAACCTGCTACCATATTATCCATTAATCCTATATGAAGGATGACTGTATTAACCTCTGCTTGTTTTTTCTATGCCCTGGCAAGTCTCTCTTGTGATTGAATGATTCTATCGTTATCTTCTTTGCATCTCCTTGTTTTTTCCTTCAAAATTCTCAAAGTGTCTACTATGTTGGGAGAGTACCCATCACCATGTTGCTCCTTTGATCTATAGGGAGAGTCTCATGAACTATAGTCTACCATTTTTCTAATCATCTTTGATCTTCTTCTTCCTGAAAGTATATCATGTAAGCTAAACCAAAACATAAACATAACCAACATACCTCAGTATAGTCCAGGGGAGGATATTTTGTTAGCAAGATCAACTATATTAGCACAATACATGTATAAACATTATCATAAAAATATATAAGCATCATATCAATCATCTCCTATTTACCATGCATGACAATACCAACTACATACCATGACCTCGTGCATGAAAACCATAACCATGACAATGCATGCATAATAACATATATACATTAACATGCATTCACGACCACCACATCCCAACAAAAATGTCATCAAAATCCACATGAAAATGCAGCTGTAATAATGATCACCACCATGCATACATAACAAGCAAATACATCACAAGCATAATAAACACATATGCAACCAACATGTATGCACAACAAACACATCTTGCCCATCAAGTCCAAGGGTTGAACCATGCTCTAATACTAATATATAACCATCCTCCAACATTTACCCAAGATAACAGGTCCATTTGGGTAAACATGTGACAAAGACTTACTATGATATGATTCAATTCGCCAGGGACATTTAAGGAAGTGGAATTGGCAATGTAACACCCTCCTCCCACATTTACCCAAGCTAACTAGTCCATCGAGGTAAGCATGTGACAAAGAGTTACTATGATGTGATTTAACTCCCGAATAATAGTTAAAGAAGTGGAATTTACTAAAAAAATCCAAACTAGCCTTCCTTAGGAGCTATAGAACCTTTAGGAGCCAACCAACCCCTCAAAGTGCCCAACCCCAGAGACAACTTTCTTCTTGGCTAAAATAGGCCCCTAGTTCCTCCCATGAAAATCTCTCCATGCTAATGAGACCATCAAGTCACTCCCACAACAAGTCCTCCATGCAGCTATGGCCTTTTTCAGGAAATTCTGCCCCAACAACCTTGGGTAATGGGCCACTTTTTTAGGACTAGGACTCAGGCCTCTTCCGAGAACTTCATGAAAATTTTAGAAGTGAAAAATAACAAGATGATAAGGCCTTTAATGAAAAAATTTGAACAAGGACATGACCCCACAAGGCCTAGCCATGACATACATTGCATCAAACACATTACGAACATGTGATCTACAAGTCAGGTAAACACATCTGAGCATAGGGATTTCATAGTTATTTGGGAATCATCAAGAAGGATTTATTCCCTCTCATAATAATTGCATTATCATTTATTAGGTGATATATTCATTATTCATTCATTTACTAATCAAAACATGATGATATCCATAACTCAAGTTTGTCATGAACCATGCTTATAACCATCATAAAAATAACATATAAACAACGATATAATAACTATTATAATCACATAATAACAAGCACATTTACACATAATACATGAGAGGAAAAAATATATTATTATCATATGCAAAATCCAACCAATCCAGGGACTTCCATGTACCACCCGACCATAGATTAGGCTGAACAAAATTTTTCTTTTAGCTAATCACCCTCGTGCCATATTCCAAGCATGAATGTGGGACTCACAACAAAACCAATCAATGCTTCCTTAGGCTTTACTGTGTATTCCGCCAGGGGATTCCTAGGCCTATATAATAAACATACACTACAAGATTTACCGCAATCCTGCCATATACTAGTCAAGGGATCACTAGGCCCTGAACAAGCATGGATGCCTCCGGATATCTCCACCTAAACCATGAGGAATTTGTCCATATCCAACCTCTAGGATTTACTGTGTATCCCTCCATTACTGATAAAAGGATTCCTAGGTTCAACAAGGCTCCACTCTCTAGGATTTACCGTGTATCCTACCATTACTAGTAAAGGGATTCCTAGGCCCAACAAGTGCATTCACAACCAGGCTTTACAGTGTATCCCACGATTACTGGTAAAGGGATTTCGAGGCCTTGTGATTTTTCCTGAGACCACCCCACTCAGTTTTGAAACCATTCGACAATCAAGCTCAACCAAGTAAGAGAATCCCATCACACCATGGTATCTAGAAATGGTAAGGTAAGACTAAAATCCACTGTCACACCTGGCAAGAACTATGCCAATGAAAAAAAAGAGAACTAGCTACACACATGCATGTACCATGCATGCCAAAACTAGCAAGTAATTCATATGTGCAAATCGATACCTACAAGTAATCCCATTGTAGTCACTTGATTCCACTCTTCCTTGCTTGATATTTACTTCCCTTTTCTTTACTGTCCTTCATTTTCCTTCCTTCCTCCAATGCTAGAGTGCTCCAAGAATGCTCTAAGTGTATGAGAGCATGAGATAGTAGAGAGAATAGAGAGAGAGAGAGATACAAAAATGAACTTACAAAAGGTTGTGAACTTATCCTTTTAAGACTTTTGGTTAATTAGGCCTCTATTTTCTTCAATTTCCATTATTTTTCCTTACTTTTATTTCTAACATGCAACCTATGACTCTTCACCTTCCTTTTCTTCTAATTTCCTTAATTTTCATAAATAAAATGTCAATTATTGCCTATTGCATTTTCAAAGCATTTGCCAATTTGCTTAGCCATAATAAATCAAATGAACATCCACACTAGGATGTGTTTCCCAACATTCAACTTGGAATAAGTGTCCTATGACCTTAGTTATTATATTTCCTTTATTAACTTTATTACATGAACTTTTAACCCGGGGTTGTTACATACCCCTCCCCATTAGGGGAACATGAAAAACAAGACAACATAATAACATGACACCTTGTTGATGGTAAAAAATGACCTCATCAACATGTAAGGGAGACTACCCTGTCAGAGCCTCAATTAAGTTATTTTCTATTTGGTTAGTGGTTATGACTGGTTAAATTGGGTCCAATTACCCTCTCTCTTTTTATGTTGGCTTATAGTATGTCTATTACTTGCCAATAGAAAAGATAAATCAAATCTTCCCTCTTGCAGAGCCCTTGCAAGAGAGATTCTTAAGCTGAATTAATGGCTAAGCCAAGCCACTCTAAAGTCAGCCCCTATATGAGGGGACTTCTAGAATGCATAATTTAAATCTAAATGTAGATTTACTCTAAGGTGCAAGTAACAATAATCCTATCTCAAATTGAGAAAAGGATAACCCTCTCTCAATTCAAGAGTATATAAACTAAATAAATAGGGGAAGATGATTGTTTATACAGTTGAATTCATTATATAATTTTCATCAATTAAAAACTATTTCGTTCATTTAATGAAAGAGAAAATAAAATGGGAGTGTATTTAAACAATAAATAGTTACTGCCCAACACATTCCTCTTTCAATGAATTCACATCAATTCTAATTATGTTATATTCCTTAGAGATAAATCTTATAGAACTTCAATAGCATAAAACAATCAATATGAAAATAGTGCTCAGTATCATAATGCCATAGATTATTTAGAACAAGAATTAAAATCAATTGCAAAAGTTATGGTAAAATGTGATTAAGTTACATCCCAAACAACAGTGCACATGAAATAAAAATTAATTAAAAGTAGACCAAAAGCTCATTACAAGAATTTGCAGTCCTTGAGTAGCTTCAACTCCTTGGACAAAATTCCAACAATAGTGCCAAGCAACCTTCTCTTTCATAACTAAAATACTTTGTTTCTCCACAATTTAACTCACATTACACTACAATAGTGCAAATGGACAACAAGAAAAGTCATAGAGTTTTCCCCAAACCTTAGATATAAATTTTTCCCCTCACCTACATTAATATCCTATTACAAAAGTGCTTTTAGAGCATCTATATGCAAAGAAGAGGAACCCTTCTCTAAAGTATTATCTAACTAAAAAAAGAAAACTAAAAATGGAGAATTGTTTAATTTGTTGCTGCCAATGCTGAATCTTCTTCCTTGTTGGTCCCTTTACATTGGTCGAAATCTGTTGTGCTTAATCCCCTTCAACAGATCTCTTACCAAAAACCAATTTATATATATATATATATTATATATATATATATTATATATATTAAATTGCACCCTAAAATCATAATTTAAGAAATAAGAACACTCTCATGAACTTGCTAAATTAAAAAATAAACAGAATCCAAATAATTCCAAAATGTAATGTTCCTTCTAATTGTTTGAAATATTAGCTTTTGGGTATTAGAATGAATAAGTGACAATAGTTTTCCCAAGCCAATGAAATTTGCCCAAATCAATTTTGAAAAAATAATTGTTGTTGCAAATTCTTCACTTTATCTTACGCTGAATTTCTGGGTCATTAAATGATTGAATTTTCTAAATCTATCATTCCCAAATTTTTTTCCACAGCCTTAGCTTTCCAACGAGCTATTGTCAGCTTTTATTTGGCTAAGTAGATCTTGAAATATGCCTCTCCAAAGACAAAATGTTAAAATTATCAAAATTCTAGAAACATTTTGCATGGGCCAAAATTAGGAAATTTTAATTAAAAGTTCTAATTTGAATTAAATAAATAATTTGTTAATTAAGTGT